>CM067497.1:24558184-24594072 GCA_034552555.1 Semaprochilodus insignis
GTCAGAATGACCGTGTGGGTCATATCGCCCCCTACACTTCCTGTAGTGTATTACAGTCCGTCAGAATGACCGTGTGGGTCGTATCGCCCCCTACGCTTCTGGTAGTGTATTACAGTCTGTCAGAATGACCGTGTGGGTCGTATCGCCCCCTACACTTCCTGTAGTGTATTACAGTGCTGTGTGATGTGATGTGTTCGTGCAGGGTTGTGGGGAACGAGCTTGGCGAGGCTGGCTGGGAGAGGCTGAAGGAGCTAGGCCGGCTCAGGCCGGACCTCCGCATCATTGGCCACTTTGTGGACGACCTGGGGCTGCTGGAAGCTTACCTGGGCTGGGTGGATGAGATGCGGACGGACCGTGAGCAGATGGACTCAGTAAAGAACGCAGACGCTCTCCAGTCTGTCCTGAAGGGCCTGTGGCTCAGCAAAGGAACCGGACAGAACGCAGTCAAAGCCAAAGAACTGGAGACCAAAATCCTACAGCTGCTGGAGAGCAGTGACCCGTCAGCGCCGAGAGCGAAATGAAGCAAATTCCTCATTAAACTCACTGAACATCTCCAGTTCCCCTGACTGCGGGAGGAAACCGGAGCACCTGGAGGGGGAGACCCACACGGACACGGGGAGAACACCTGAGGTCTGCACAGCAAGGACCGCGGCTGCCCAGCTGGAGAATCGGACCCAGTGCTGGACTACACTCTATAGTCAGTCTGTATGTAGTGACAGAGCAACAGCACTACCCACCACACCACCGTGTGACCCTGTGGGATTATTTCATGGATATGAAACGTATTTCTATGTATGTGTCTGTCTATAACTCTACACTGTGTTCCAAATTATTATGCAAATAATATTTTCTCAGATTTTGCAAAATTACCTATATGAATTGCAGTCATTGTAATTTTCCAGTCATCAACTATTAGAGTACAATTGAAAGGTTTTTGAACAAACTGCCAATGATAACAGTATATTTTTTAAAAAATAAAACACTCAAAATGCACTCAAAATGCATGTTCCAAATTATTATGCACAGCAGAGTTTTAAACCTTTTCATTTTTATAAAGAACAAAAAAATGGTCATTTGTGAAATTATAAGCATTAGCAGGTTATTACAAACTGAAATCAAACAGTTTTCAAGTCAAAACCTTATTCTAGGTGATGTTACATTTGCACATAGGACCCCTTGTTCGAAAGGAGCTTCTGAACTCTCTCGTCCATTGAATTCGTCAGGTTTTGGATGGTATCTGCTTCAATTGTTTTGCATGAGGACAGAATACCCTCCCAGAGCTGTTGCTTAGATGTGAACTCCCTCCCGCCATCATAGACACTCCTTTTGATGATGCTCCAGAGGTTCTCAATGGGGTTGAGGTCAGGGGAGCATGGGGGCCACACCACAAGTTTGTCCCCTTTTATGCCCATAGCAGCCAGAGATGCAGATGTGTTCTTTGCAGCATGAGACGGTGCATTATCATGCATGAAAATGATCTTGCTGCGGAATGCACGGTTCTTCTTCTTGAACCATGGCAGGAAGTGCTGTTTGAGAAACTCCACATACATTATGGAGGTCATCTTTACCCCTTCAGGGATCCTAAAGGGGCCGACTATCTCTCTCCCCATGATTCCAGCCCAAAACATTACTCCACCTCCTCCTTGTTGGTGCCGTAGCCTTGTTTGCATGGGGTGTCCATCAACCAGCCATCCTCCACTCCATCCATCTGGACCATCGAGCGTTGCACGGCACTCATCGGTGAACAAAACAGTTTTGAAGTCAGTCTTCATGTATTGTTTGGCCCACTGGAACCGTTTCTGCTTGTGTGCAGTGGATAGAGGAGGTCGACAGGATGGCTTACGCACAGCTGCAAACCTCTGAAGGACCCTGCATCTTGTTGTTCAGGGACGTTGGAGGCACCAGCAGCTTCAAAAACTTGTCTGCTGCTATGACAAGGCATTTTTGCAGCTGCTCTTTTAACCTGACGTAATTGCCTGTTGGAAAGAGTCCTCAGTTTTCCCTTATCAGCACGCACACGTGTGTGCTCTGAATCAGCTACATACTTCTTGATTGTGCGATGATCACGATGAAGTGTCTTGGCAATGTTGATTGTAGTCATGCCTTGACCTAAACACTTCACAATTTGTTGCTCAGCAGCCGACACATCCTTTTTGTTTCCCATTTTGGCTGAAAATGTAGGCTGCTTAATAATGTGGGACAGCCTTCTTAAGTAGTCTTGCCTTTAATTGGACACACCTGCCAAACTAATTAGCACAGGTGTCTGCAATTGCTTTCAGTGATATAAAGAGCCCTGACACACATCACCATCAATGAGTTTAACTGACAAACAAAAAAATTCTTACCTTATCACTCCTAAACACTTTTTGCATAATAATTTGGAACACAGTGTAATGCTAATAAAGTTGGGCCGCTGTGTAAAATGTAAATAAATGTAAATAAATGTAAATAAATGTAAGTATATGTAAATATATGTAAATATAAACAGAATGCAATGATGTGCGAATCTCATAGAGCCATATTTTATTCCCAGTGGAACATAGAACATATATCAGACACTGAAAGTGAGACATTTTACCACATCATGAAGATTATTAACCATTTAGAACCTGAGCTTAATCATTTTCATCAAATGGTAAAATGTCGAGGGTCGTGTGTACATACTGTATATTCAGGAACGATGTGAATTCTAGTCATGATGGTCTGCGTGCCAGTCAGGTGATTCCTTCTGGTGCTATTTTTTTTATGTTGAGTGTAGATTACACTTATTCTGATATGTAATAATAATAATGATTAATAATAATAATAATAATAATAATAATAATAATTATTATTATTATTATTATTATTATTATAGTCCAACAGCAGTCCATATATATTATTTAACTTTCTACCTGAATAGAGACAAAAAAAGAAATGTACATTTTGTGATTTTGTTATTAATGCAGTATATTTTATAGCTGCACTTTGTCTACTACCTATTGGAATGATCTCCAGACCTGTTCCCGACAGGGAATGTTGACTTTTCAAATGATCAGATGAGTATTAATGAAATTTAATGTGTTTTTGGTAAATGTCATGTCAATTCATATATAAAATATTAAAAACATTAATAAAAAATATGTATGAAATATTAAACATTAAATAAAAATATTTAATAAATAAAATATAAAATATATAAAACTATAATATAAAATAGCTTGAAGCGTATTTCATTTATCAAGAAATGTGATCTATTCTGAACTTTATTATTATTATTGTTGTTGTTGTTGTTGTTGTTGTTATTTAGTTGTTCGGGGTGAAATAAAAGTCCTCAGAGATTTATGGTGACCTAAGAAAATTACTTCCTCTCGACGCGAGGACTTTTATTTTGAAAGCCTCCTAAAGTTTACGGTGTTCAGAGTCTGTAACTCGCCATATTGTTTTGGTTCTCGGAGGTTCCGTGTTGTTGCTGGTTGTGTTCCGCGCGCTGGTCCCGGCTTTCCTCTCTCTGTGTGGCCGAGCTCCCCTCACTCCTCCACGGCTTTACTCCTCGACGCTGGCCGCCATGCTGACGCGGAGCTCCGGGTCTTTGGGTGCTGTCCTGCTGCTGATCGCAGCAGTAGCTCAGAGCTCCACACCTGCTCCTGAAGGTAAACACCTTCACACACCCGCTGGACTCGGATACCTCCATTACACCTCCATCAGACCTCCATTACACCTCCATTAAACCTTTAACCGGAGGAGACTGAGGGGGTTAGCTGGGAGAGGGCCCGCAGGGGAACTCCAGGAGGAGTTTGGCCTGGATGGTGATCGTGATGGTTTCAGTTCTGATTTGTGTTCTGACCCAGTAAACAGGCTGTGTTAACAGACTGATTTATTAACGACCTTATTACAGTGTAATAACATAACCAATCTCCGACTGTGCTGTCGGTGTGTACTGCTTCCTGAACTGAAGGGGAATTCCACCTAGTACAGGATGTCTGCGTAGTTCAGCTGGACTGAACAAACTACAGGGAAATGGACCCCGTGGAGGCTCATCCGCCAAATCTGGTCCTACAGAACCTCCTGTAGCTGAACTGGGGCTCTGATTAATGAGTTTACCTGGTCTTAACTGGGTTATTATACAGAGAATGGGAACTGGAGCTCTGAAAGCAAAAGTAGCCCGGTTCTGGAGTTCCCCTATAGAGGAGCAGCAGAACGTCTTGCTCCAGCCAGGAACTGAACCTTGTACGTCTCTGTTCTTCTGCTTTTGATCCAGATTAAAGTGTTAAGGTGTTTTAACATGGTGAGGAATTAGGAAGTAAAAGCTAATGACTAAAATGGAACTGCGCTTCCATTTGCACTTGGCAGGAGAAGTAAAAGTGTAAACTTGGGAATACTCGGAACGCTCAGTAGCTAAAGAGGGCCCACCTCTGCTCCTCTAATGATGGAAGTATGAAGAGCGCTTCATTGTGTGTGTGTGTACTTGTGGGTGTGTGTGTACTTGTGGGTGTGTGTGTACTTGTGGGTGTGTGTACTTGTGTGTGTAGTTGTGGGTGTGTGTACTTGTGTGTGTAGTTGTGTGTAGTGGTGTGTAGTTGTGGTGTGTGTGTGTAGTTGTGTGTGTGTGTGTGTGTAGTTGTGTGTGTGTGTGTGTGTGTAGTTGTGTGTGTGTGTGTGTGTGTAGTGGTGCGTAGTTGTGTGTAGTTGTGTGTAGTGGTGTGTAGTTGTGTGTGTGTGTGTGTAGTGGTGCGTAGTGGTGTGTAGCTGTGTGTGTATGTAGTGGTGTGTAGTTGTGTGTGTATGTGTGTGTGTAATGGTGTGTATGTAGTTGTGTGTGTATGTGTGTGTGTGTAGTTGTGTGTGTGTGTGTATGTAGTTGTGTGTGTATGTGTGTGTGTGTAGTTGTGTGTGTGTGTGTGTGTGTGTGTGTGTAGTGGTGTGTAGTGGTGTGTAATGGTGTGTATGTAGTTGTGTGTGTATGTGTGTGTGTGTAGTGGTGTGTAGTGGTGTGTAGTTGTGGTGTGGTCACTAATAGAGCCTCTTCTTGTCTGCAGCACCGTGTAAGAGCTTCAGGACCTGTGAGATGTGCCTGTCGAACGTGTCGGTGAGTAGACGCTGTACTCAGACTGTACACAGTGACGCCCAACGGGAGTCAGTCTCTCCAGGCTCCGCCCACAACTGTGCTCTAAGCAGGAAAGTTGGACAGCTTTACCCAAGCTGCCCCTGACTGGCCAGGGCATCGGCCTGGGGACTGACCCTTGACTGGTCGGAGTCCTGCAGAAGGCTCCCCCTGATTGGAAATTGGGATGACGTCTGGAGGGAATGACCGGGTGGCTTGAGTGGGGAATTCTTAGTGTCGGTTTATAAACGTGCTCAGTGTAAATAACATATACCTTATAATTATGACCTGATGTTGATGTGACGTGTGTTTAGTCAGTCACTGCACATGTGGGTGTTGGGTGTGATTTTGTACAAGCGGTCTGTAAAGCCGGAACACCGTTTACACCCGTCAGCGACTGTTTTAGACTTGAGAGATCATGTGGATCATCTTGTGTTCTCCTGTGGGATGTTGTTCTGTTCGACAGTGCCTGTGGTGCCAGACCAATCTCTCCTGTACGGAGTACCCGGTGTCCCACCTCCTCCCCCCGGCCTCCCTCTGTCAGCTGTCTCAGGCCCGCTGGGGCGTGTGCTGGGGTGAGTACAGTCTCTGCTTTCGGACCGACCCACAGTGTCTAATAACAAACCGAGCCCTCAGGAAGACGGAGGCCCCGGTCAGTGTAGCGGTGGTCATTTACATGACTGCAGCCACAAACACCTTATTTGGACTGAAGGGTCCTGCTTTACTCCCGTCCGCACACAGTGGGCATCTGTGATACGTTTCTTTGGGGGACTATTTGACCTCACAGCGCCGTGCAGCATGTATCCCTCCACCATGAATGGAGTTTAAGGCTGAAATCTTCTCCACACTATCATAAACAGCGTCTCAGACATCAGGCAGCGTATTCAGAACCACCTCATGTAGGACCTTTCTGTGAGGGAGCTTTTAGAGGGGGACGTCTGGTTACCTTCACCACCACTGGGGACAGCTCTGACCTTATCTAGAACAGAGAGCGTTTCACACTGAGCTGTCTTCACTGTTTAGTCATGCAGGAGTTTAGACAAAGTGTTTTAGCCCCCCTTGGAGGTCCGTCTGAACGTCCCGTATGGGCTCAAAGTAAGAGCTGAAGCTCTGTGGAAGCTGCATGGAGCTCTACTTGTATACGCACCACATATATTTATTAAACTGTGTTTTTATTAGAGACAAATAAAGGCCAAATGAGTAAACGGGAGGTGAGAGATGTTTGTAGTTCCAGCTGATGCAGTCAGGATACTGACTGTAGCGTGAGCTGATCTCCTGTAACCGAGCTGCGGCTCCGGCACGCTGCCTGTTGAGTTTTGGGGGCTGGCGGCTCACGGTGGCGCTCCATGTGGTGGAGAGGGGGAGTTTCATGTCCGTGTTCAGGGCAAGACAGAAAGGGGAACAGAAAACACACCCACACACGCGCCACAGTGGGCTAAAAGACACAGTCTCAAAATACATCCCGGCCCTCATGAACTGAACCCAAGACCTTTCCGCCCGCTGAGCCTCTCAGTATTCAGTACTTCAGCTTAATATCCGGAAATAAGATCAAAAACGAGAACTTGAAGACACGCTCATCATCAAAACAACAGCTGCACCCAGAAGGAAGTGTGTCTTCAGAAACGGTGGGGCCACGGGTTGCAGGACCTCGTCATAACGTAACGTTGGGCCGTGGGCTGGCATCCCACGAAATTGCTCCGCTTATCAGAACACCGGGCCTTCTAGACATGTGACGTGTGACAACAGCCCGTTCATCTTGGTGCTGACCACGGTGCCTCCACACACGGATTCGTTGGTCGCCTCCACCAAGACAAAAGCGGGACTCGTCACTGAAGATGACCCGCTGCCGTTCTGAGTCACTCCATGACAGTCTGGTACGACACCATTGCAGTCTTTGGTGACAGTGACGTGGTGTTAAGGACAGTCGTGGTAACGGTCTGTGTGCATGTAGTCCTGCGTGGTGCAGCCGTCTGCCAATGGAGCTGCACTAACAGGATGACTCATGGAGGACATCACTGCTCGCTGGATGTCTGTAATCGTGGCTGTTGGGTCAGTCAGGTACAGTCAGACATGTCTCACAATGTGAAACCTACCCACCGAGTTTCATTCCTGTGGGTTGGCTCCTTCGGGGTGCGGCTGTGTTTTTGATGATGAGTGTGTACACCTGTGGGAATCAGACAGAATGAAACACCTGCATTCCGAGATCAGTGTCCCAATACTTTTGTCCGTACAGTATATATAATATATTATTATTAAAGTGTAGATATGGAACATTCGGGTCTTGTCCTAATAGTAATGGCTAAATGCTGGAGCTAGAACCAGGCCAAATCCCTCCGTCCTGGATGGTGGTTTAGAGGTCCTGGTTTGCGGTCGGGCTGCAGTGTTCAGTTAATAAACCTGATCTCCATTACTGTGGACTTTTATTTTGAAGTAGGAGAACGCTTCACCATTTATAGGCATCAAAGTCCGAACACGGTTCAGTCTGGGTCCTGGTACAGTGCAGAGTTCATCCATAAACATCACACGGCCCTCACATGACTCCTGATTCAGACTGTAGTGACCACTGGGAGGAGCCAGAGCTCGGAAGTAGAGCCTGACTGTGGATTTTTACTGAGCGCCATAAAGGAATGAGATGTAAACAGCAGGTACAGGTCACCTGGGCAGGAAGGTCATTTGGGACACCTGTGTTTACCTGTTGAAGAGAACCGCTGCTTTGTGTGCTGCTATACAAACACACAGTGGTGTGTGCAGTTCACTCTCTGTCCAGCAGGTGGCAGCACCTGAAAGCCTATCACAGGCTTACTGCTCTGTGACTACCACACATTCAGTGAAGGGGAAGTCCACAGCTTTTCAGAATTCCTGCATGGTTCCGTGGTGAAGTAGGAGTGTTAAAGGGAAACTGTCCTGCACTGTGTGAGGGGTGACGTGTGTGTTTTGTGTCTCTCCCTGAATGTGTTAGTGAATTTTGAGGCGCTGATCATCGCCATGGCTGTGGTGGGCGGAATCCTGCTGGTGGGAATCTCGGTCTGCTGCTGCTGCTGCTGCTGTCGCTGTTGCAGAGGAGGATCACGGTAACTGCTTGTTGCTGTCATACGACCCACACGCTCATTCTGACAGACTGTAATACACTACAGGAAGCGTAGGGGGCGATACGACCCGCACGTTCATTCTGACAGACTGTAATACACTACAGGAAGCGTAGGGGGCGATACGACCCGCGCGGTCATTCTGACAGACTGTAATACACTACAGGAAGCGTAGGGGGCGATACGACCCACGCGGTCATTCTGACAGACTGTAATACACTACAGGAAGTGTAGGGGGCGATACGACCCACGCGGTCATTCTGACAGACTGTAATACACTACAGGAAGCGTAGGGGGCGATATGACTTCTTTTGGTTCCTGTAAAAAGCTCAGTGGTTAAGTCGTTAAGCTGTGTGTGCTGTCTCCTGTCTTAGTGGGCGGAGCCTGAGGGTTCCTGGTTCTGTTTGTATTCCTGTGTATTCCCGGTGTTTTCGCTCCGGGTTAACCCCCGTGGGTGCTCCTGCTGTGCTCTCTCCACTCTCTGGTGTGCGGATCTGGAGGATGTGTAATGGTGTAGCGCTTCTTCTTGGGAATGTTGAACATCTAATTACCACTCGATGACATTTAGGGCAGCAGGTCTCCCCGGGCTGAAGGCTGTGAGCTCTCCTCTCCTCTCCTCTCGTGTGAGCTGTGCAGACGGCAGCAGTTTGTGCGTGAAGAGCGATTGAAGGAGGACAGCGTGGATGTTTTTGTCATATTGATTCTGCTGAGCGTTCGGGTTTCTCCTCATTTGCAGTCAGCAGGGTGTTCCTGCGGGAGGCGCTCAGATCCCCCTCGAAGCTTTAACTTTACTGCTGCCCTCGGAGTTTAAGCTCTGTGATTGACGTGCCTGCGTGTGTGTGTGTGTGTGTGTGTGTGTGTAGGCCGGACCGCGATGAGGAGGAGTTCTCCAGGAGGAGAGAGGAGATCAAACAGCGCTCAGAGGATCGGTAAGAGGTTCCAACACCTGCAGCTCCCTAGCACCAACACAACACTACACTACACTACACTACACTACACTACACTACACTACACTACACTACACTACACTACACTAGGGGTCACACCGGTCAGTATGAGACCAGCACTGCACCTGTTAGTAGTGAGGTACCTCTACAGCGACATTCGCCCAGGAGCCACATTCGGGTCTTTTACTGCCCCCTCATGGCTCCACAGCAGAATTAGATTCTTAGGCTATAATAACAACCTCGCAGCTCTAGCTCACAGTTGTAGCTCACAGTTGTAGTGTGCAGCTCTAGCTCACAGTNACCCCGAGCCCGGCAGGTCAGTGCAGACCGCTGGTCACAGTGCAGCACAGACGGTAACCTGATTAGCTGCTACGAAACAGCAGAGAGGAGAACATCAACATCCAGAACCTGAGACCCATTACTATATCAGTGCACTACAGCTGGTCTGACTGGGTTTAGTCTGCAGTGAGAACCCGTCAGCACCAAACAGTCCAGCGCTGAGAGGCGTTTCACACCAGTCCTGCAGGAGAAACCGGCTACGGCGGATCTGAAGCTCCGATCAGAGCAGAGTTATCCTGGGGGTGCGGAACTTCTGTCTTCTACACGGTGTTCAAATAAAGGAGGTAGATGGATTCAGGGGGTCCACGGTAATATCGGAATCATAGCTGATCGGTTCTGTTTCAAATCATCAGTACCAGGCCGATGCCTTGATTTGGCTGACATTCCAGACCGGTATTGGAGGAGGAGCAGTGTGAGGTACAGCAGTGCAGACACGCAGCACACAAACACAGCCTGCAGCTACTCGCTCAGAAATCCCACCGATTCCACACGAACAGCCGCACAGCTCCAATATTACAGTGAAGCCGATGGAGCTTATGGTTCCGGATGAGCAGCCGGTCTCTGTTGTGGAGGATGAGCTGCATTTCACCACCAAACGTGACTCCACCGGAACTACACGGCTCGCATTGCGTAGACTCGGACTCACACACACTCACTGATGATAACGTGTCCATTAGCCTGACCACAGACCTCCGACGGGCGTCCGGTGAGTGCTCGCTGTTTAACCACGAAGTCGGAATTAAGGTGATGCTTTGGGCAGCCCTGGTTAGAGATTCCCATCCAGACGGGGACCTAGATCCCTAATGAAGGAGCGGAACCCCCTGTGTGAGTTTAGCTGGAGGTGAAATTAGCGTCTCTAAAATCCTCCTCCTTTGGTCCTGCAGGAAAGCGGAGAGGAAGGCGCGGCATGACGAGATCCGGAAGAAGTATGGTGAGTCATATGATGTAACGTGTGTGTTGTGACTTTAACGTAGACCGCAGGACGCTGGTGTTGGGATGCACGTGGCTGATCCGGTATGTAGTCCATGCAGAAACACTGTGTACAATGAAGTCCTGAGTGTCTATTAGTCAGCTGGCTAACATTAGCCAACATCAGCATGTAGTGTGGTGGTGGGCATGACAGCAGTGCCACATGTCACATCTGATTGGGTGTAGCTCCGCTCATTTGCATAAAACCGGTCCAGTAGGAGAGGGAGCGAGAGCAGAGTGGGCAGGATGTTTGATTATCGTTGATTAGCGTGTGATTTTTGGCGTCACTGCTGCCTAAAACACATGTGTGTGCGCTAACCTACTTAGCATTAGCGCTGACGTGTTCCTCCGGGCCCTGGACTTCATTACATCATCAAACACGCCTGTATCGTTTAACTCAGCCTGGCCTGAACAGTAATCACGCAGAACCACCAGCGATTATGGCTGATTAATGACCGACAGTCAGACTAATCCGTCTTGGCGTCGGATGGCTGTACGTGACGCGGCTCCGCTGATGAAGAGAGAGGACGCGCGGTGGAGAGCCAATTATTAACTAGATATTACGGCACTCTACGGTGCAGTAAGACGTGCCGCCCCGCCCCGCCCTCTGTGGGGTTAAAAGGTCACAGCTCGCCCAGCCAGCCCCTCCTGGATGATGAATCATCTGAGCTAATTACCGTTGGCACAGCGCTGGGTGATTAATGGAGGCACGCGCTGCCCCCTGTGAGGGACAGGAGGAAATGCAAATGAGTTCCAGGGAGTCCCTGACCTCCAGGGTGAGCTCCAAACGAGGCAAAAGTAGGCAGCCGTCTAGAACCCCATGACTATACCAACTAGATACGCTGCGTGTTGGTGCTGGAGAGCCTAGCGTAGCTGCTATTAGTGAGTATAGTGATCGTGCTCAGGAGGTCGGAGGAGCCGCTCCCGGGACACGGTTATGATGAGGCGATATCTGCTTTATGGAGAGGAGATTCCTCGGCGAGTTTGTGGGAGTAGAGAGGAAAAATCGAATTAAGTTTTCCGAGTGGATCCACAACACAGCTCCGGACAGGGTCGGCAGACTGAGCGTAATCCTGGCGTTCATGTTGCCGCAGAGAGCTCCGGTGTTGGAGACTAGACTCTCAGTAAGCCACGGTTGTTGTTGTTGTTGGTGGTGGTGGTGGTGGTTGTCTCTGCACTACGCAGTCTGCCCCAAATGTAACACCAGCAGCTCCCAGTCGTGAGTCGGAGGCTTGGGAACCAGCTTTGTGACCGGAAGGTTGCCGGTTTGATTCCCTGAGCCGACAGGACACGACTGAGGGGCCCTTGAGCAAGACACCTAACCCCCAACCCAACCGCTCCCGGGTAGGGCTGCCCACTGCTCCGGGCAAGTGTCTTCACTGCCCCCCTAGTGTGTGGGTGGGTGTTTCACTGCACAGATGGGTCAAATATGGAGGTTAAATTCCTCTGTGTGCAGCACAAATGGTCAGTGGTTCCAAATCTGGAACCTCGTGTGAGTTTCCTGCCAACTGCTACATCCCAGGAATTCTCCCAAACATACGTGACTTTTGCTCTAGACGAACATGGCGGATGGCGGCGAGGCTGTTGCTCTGCTGGTGGTGCACTCTTTGTCGCCTCTCTTGTGGTCTCAGACGTTCATGCTGTTCCACAACCTCCTCCATACACAGCGAAACATTCCGTTTAGCTCAGAATCTGTGTCCTCCCCACACTATGGAAATGCCCTACACCCATACTACACCCAGTGCCCTACACCCATGGTCTGGGAGCAGATCGGAAGGGGGAAGGTTCTTTGGATGAGCGCCCTGCAGCCCAGGATGGTCTTGGAGGGTTATTGTTTAAGGTCATCCTGATGTGGGGAGACCTCTCGGGGGACCTGAGGTTGTCTTGTAGAGCTCTCCCGGTGTTAATGCTGGGATGTTCAGTGATGGCTGTTCAGATGTTCTGATTAAGGGATCATGGTGCCCTGAATTCTTGCCATGATGCCAGCCTATCAGCCAGTTCAAAGGTCGGTGGGGAGGCAGGTTAACAAACTGTCCATCATGGCTACAGAAGTGCTGAGCGTGATGCTGGTGGTTTTCCGTTCTGAAAGGAAAATGAAAAGGCGTTCCGGGTGGTCGGGAAGAGGGCCGTATGGGCTGTCTGTCCTTCAAAGAGGATTTTAGGTAGCAGACATCTTCACAGAAGAATGTGTAGCTGCTGTGATTAGCGCTTAGCCATTAGCATTTTGGTTACGTGTGTCGTACTGCGCAGCCTGTTCCTCGGTGTTGATGCTCATATTTGGCCCCTGTGATTGGAAAATTTGTTGCCTATGGGAAAATTGTGTCTAAGGAGGAAGTCTGTTCTGATCCGTGCTGACTTTAAACGGGTGATCAGAAATCCGGGCTGGAATACGTGTATAAGGTGACCCTCACAGCCCCGCTCTGAGGTGCTCTGTGTGTGTGTGCGCTCCGTGTGTGCGCTCCGTGTGTGAGTGCGTGTGGGTGCGTGTCTGCGAGAGAGAGTGTGTTGGGATGGTGTGACGGTTTGATGGATGAAGCCTCGGCTCTAACAGCACTCGTCCACCAACACATACTCTCAGGTACAGACCTGACTGACCTCTAATCCTCACACTGTGTAATTACACACAGACACCAGAGGGGGGCAGCACTGCTGAACAAATACTGTACAAGCAATACAAACAACGTCAGTACGTCTGATTATTAGTGTTACAGTCAATACCAATCCCACGGGGAATCCCATTTGTAATCCCACACAGATTCCCCAAACAGATTTCCATATAGAATTCCAAAGAGGAATTCCAAAGAGAAGCTTCCCACAGAGGTTAGCACGGAGGTTCCCACACAGTTTTCCACATAAAATCCCACAGAGAATCAGAATCCCAAAGAGAATTCCACCCAGTTTTCCAAATAGAATTACACAGTTTCCAAACACAGAATTCTTTGTAAATGTGTAAAAGTATGTTTCTGTTTTTGATGAATTTGTGTGAGGATTGAATCCTAGATTGGAATTATTTTTCCCTTCCCTGTATAAACACTTACTCCAGATATATTTCCATATTCGGCAGATTGTAATAGGAATTCTGAATTTCAAGGAGAAACTTTGGTAAAATTTTGGTGAAATTTTGGTGAAATTTTGCATTTGAATCGAATAATTTCCTGAAGAATCGTAATCAGATCGATTCACCGTGAGGTCGGAGATCTTCTCCCACCTGCGCATGTGCACGCTGATTAAAATCCCTCACATGCCCTCAGCTCCTCCAGGGAACGACGGAGGGAGGAGGATGCAGAGCCCATCCTCTCTGCATTCTGCTCCTCACCCTCGTGCCCTCCTCTCTCCTCTAAACTTACCGAGCTGTCTTTCCTCCTGTTTGGTTTTCAGGCCTCATCATGGACTCGGATCATCCCTACAGCCGCTTCGAAAACGAGTGAGGCAGGGAGCGCCCGGAGGACGCAGGAGAACGAAGGAGTCCTCCGCCTACATTTCAGCCCCATCAGCAGATGAGCGGCCAAGACTGAGATCCTCCTTCAGCTCCATCATTAATTACAGATCTGTCTGATTTAGTTCACTACTCCTTACACCTCCTCAGACCTTCTCCTCAGACCTTCTCCTCAGACCTTCTCCTCAGACCTTCTCCTCAGACCTTCTCCTCTGGCCTTTACAGCACCTTCTCCTCTGGCCTTCTCCTCTGGCCTTCTCTTCGGACCTTCTCCTCTGGCCTTTACAGCACCTTCTCCTCTGGCCTTCTCCTCTGGCCTTCTCCTCTGGCCTTCTCTTCGGACCTTCTCCTCAGCCGTTCCCCTCAGATCTTCTCCGAATCGTACTAGCAGCTTGTTTTGCAGTAATGGAGTCCGTGTGTTATGATGTGTTGTTGTGTCCGAGTTCCGGCCCGTGTTGCTGTCTGTCCTCTTCACTTCCTGAGTTTTGATTGTGGAATTTGGTTGTTTTAATGTTCTGGAACAGTCGCGCGGCCGTGAGCTGTGTTTCCTAATAAAGTGATGTTCTACTTTTACATCCTGGTGCTGTGTTTGTGTCCTCCAGCGCTTTGCTCAGCAGGTACAGTGTCTCCCGGTGAATACCGACACAGAACTCCGTGTGTCCCGAGTAGAAATCCCATCACATCCAGCTCGGCTCTCTGCTCTGCCTTCGGGGGCTGCTTTCATCTCCAGCACAGGAGCAGCTATCCATACTAACACCTTCCCAACTAACACTCCGTCCATACTAACACCTTCCCAACTAACACTCCGTCCATACTAACACCTTCCCAACTAACACTCCATCCATACTAACACCTTCCCAACTAACACTCCACCCATACTAACACCTTCCCAACTAACACTCCACCCATACTAACACCTTCCCAACTAACACTATCCATACTTAGACCCCCAGCTGTGTTTAATATAGCACCAAAAAGGGTTCTGCTCTTGTTACAACACTTGTGTGGTGCATCAATCTAAAGAACCATTTAGTAGATGAAATGGTTCTATATTCTAGAACTCTTGATTCTGAATAGAACCTTCCCTTTACTAAAGACCCTTGAAGAAAAATCTATTAATGAGTTTGAAACCGTTTCACTGGTTATGATGCAAAAAGCCATTTAAACATCCAAATGACTCTGTGTAGAACTCAGGGTTCTAAGCAGGACCAAAGGTATATAACTATAAGGTATATAACCTTAAGCAGCACTTTCTCCATCAATCTGAAGACGTATTTAGGAAAGCAAATGTGTCCATGTGGAATTATGGTTCCAAGTAGAACCCTGAAGAACCAGCTTGTACTTTAAAATCTTCTGTCACGTGAGTCCAGGCTTCAGGTCCATCATTAATATAAATACTTTATATTAAAATACATTAATCAATGTCATTATTTGCAGATCTTAATCATCATAATTATCATTTATTATTATTTTTATTATTATTATTAAATACATCTCGTGTATAAGGGGGCGTGTCGTAATGATTGATAGCCCAATCTGCCAATAACAGAGTCCGTCCCCCCTGCCTGTGGGCGGGGATAATTCAGAACACGTTTCCTCCGCTGCGGCCAATCAGAGAACAGCGCGAGGAGCAGCACAGAGAACCGGAGAGAAAGAAAGAGAGGAAGAGAGGAGACAGGGAGGAGGAGGAGGAGAGCGAGTCTGAGGTTTAGTCTGAAACGTGTTTAGAACCGTGTTCTGGTTCTGGTCCGTCGGAGCTGTTTATTCCCCGGATGTGCGCTGTGAGCGCAGTAGGAGGATGAGTCCGGCTGTGTACAGCAGCGGTCACTTCTCCTCCTCCAGCTGGATTTGACACACAGACAGACGGACGGACGGACGGACGGACAGGAGGTCGCGGAGACCCAGAGCAGGATGAAGAAGCTCCGGAGAACTTTATCAGACAGCTTCAGCCGCATCGGTGAGCACCAGCACACACCACCCACAACTCCAGCAACTCCGACCTCAACTTAGCCTCCTCTCCGGAACCTTCCCCTCCACCTTAAATTTAAGGTGGACCGGGAGATTCCGAGGAAGAAGGGGTCGAACAGAAAGCGCGCGGAAAGCCTCTCCGGTGAGGATGAGGAGGAGGACGAGCTCCGTTAGTCAGCGGCTCGCGTGGCCACGCTCAGTCCGGCTCAGACGGTCCTCTGTGGCTCCGCATTGTTCCTCTCAGTTCACAGACGCTTCTGTTGCCGAGCTCTGCGCGCAGCCCGGCATCACTGTACACGCTGCTCTGGACTTCACTGCTTCACATTAACGCAGAGATCATTCTCTATTTGGAGTTTTGCATTGCTGCAGATATTTAAATTAGTTAGTTCTGCAGTTTTGCTTTATTGCGGACATTTTGCGTTTTTGATTTGGCAGTTTCGCATTGCTGCAGTCATCTGGCAGCTGTCTAATACTCAGTTTTGCGTCACTTCAGAAATTCAGCTTTTTTAACGTTCTGTGGATCAGTGTTATGTACCAGGAGTGGCTGCAGGTCAGGAGCAGGAGCACCGGGCTGTTTGCGGATTGAGTCCACCTGGTTGAAGGAACGGGCTCAGGTGTGCTCCAGCTCTGATAGAATGATCACCTGCAGCAGCGTTAACTTTGCCCTGGTTTAGACATTCTGCTCAGCACTCATGGTCTTCAGACGTCCTTCCAGTGAACGCTCTGCAGGGTTTATCTCCATTCCTTATCCAGCACAGCTGATCCAGACAACCATTCCATTCAGAGGTCATTGATTGGTGGGTCAGGTGGGTTAGATCTGGGCAGCATGTGCAGCATTGCGATCTCCCTCTACACCCTCTGCAGCGTTAGATACGTGTACATGGCAGTTTTACATGAAGAGGCTGCATGTTTAAGCCCTGTATGTCTCCAACAGCCATGTGTCCTTATGGATCAGCGCCGGCTAAGGGAGCAGCTCACCGCGTCATGTCAGAGTCTTTATTAGCGGAATACAAGACAAACAGATAAACACAGAGCCTGTGCTGGTGCAGCTGCCCTGTATCTCCACTCAGTGTCCACCTCATCAGCTCCACTGACCATACAGGACACTCTGTAGTTGTACAGGTCCAGACTGTAGTCCATCTGTTTCTCTGTGTACTGTATTACCCTGTTCTTCAATGGTCAGGACCCCCACAGGACCACCACAGAGCAGGTATGATGTGGGTGGTGGATCATTCTCAGCACTGCAGTGACACTGACGTGGTGGTGGTGTGTTAGTGTGTGTTGTGCTGGTGTGAGTGGGTCAGACACAGCAGTGCTGCTGGACACCTCAGTGTCACTGCTGGACTGAGAATCGTCCACCAACCAAAACTATCCAGCCAACAGCGTCCCATGGGAGGCATCCCGAGGGGTCTCTTGTTAGCAGGTTCCCTGTGCTAGAGGGATCTCTGTGTTGGCAGCGTTCTGTGGGGCAGCGTCCTGTGACCACTGATGAAGGACTAGAGGATGACCAACACTGCACTGTGCAGCAGCAGATGAGCTATCGTCTCTGACTGTCCATCTACAAGGTGGAGCAGCAAGGTAGGAGTGTCTAATAGAGTGGACAGTGAGTGGACACAGTGTCTAAACACTCCAGCAGCATTGCTGTGTCTGATCCACTCACACCAGCACCACACACACTAACACACCACCACCACGTCAGTGTCACTGCAGTGCTGAGAATGATCCACCACCCACATCATACCTGCTCTGTGGTGGTCCTGTGGGGGTCCTGACCCTTGAAGAACAGGGTAATACAGTACACAGAGGGAATTATGCTGAAGGTATGTGTACATTATAGAAGGTGAGAGTGTTTGACTATCTGCCTGGACCCCCGACTACTCTGCATACCCATCACGGTGAGGGGCTGCTTACCTGGCTCAGGTGTGCTCAGAAATAAAGCACAGTCAGAACAGCTACATTTACATGCACACGGGAGCTCGAGCAGGACGCTGAACACCCGATAACAGGAGCTGTGTTAATAACTAGTCCGTTTAGGTGCACGCCTGTGTGATCTGAATAGCCACGCCCCCAGGCCTGTCACACATATGGAATTTCATCTGTGCTGCTTCTCCATCTTCCGATCGTGTCTGTTACTGCTGAGGTGTTTAGCAGGAGTGACGTCTCCTCCTCTTGGTGAAGGTGTGAACCCGCTCAGCCTTCCTGACGTTCTGTTTGCTCTGGTGTCAGAAAGCCGTCATCACACGTGGGCTTCTGCAGGAAACCCAGACACTGCTGCAGAAGAGTCAGCAGAGCGATCACGAGCGTCTACAAGTCAGTCCTGAATAGTCCGACTATAGACCAACACTGTGACCGCTGACTGTTTGATCTTAGCCTGATGTTGGAACGCTGGTCTGCATGTGAACATGGTTAATGGGGACCAGCCGAGGGGTCACTGAAACGTTTCCAGTGTCCTGCAGGGAGGGAAAGGGGGTGGGCCCTGAGCGAACGGAGGACGTTATATGGAGGGAGGGATGGATGCAGACGCAGAGCCGAACTCTCTGTATTAGCTTGGTGCTAATGTGACACTAAAACCCATGAACAGGAGAAACGAGCTTTACGTGCTAGAGGGGTCTCTGTGTTAGCAGGTTTCCTGTGCTAGAGGGGTCTCTGTGTTAGCAGGTTTCCTGTGCTAGAGGGGTCTCTGTGTTGGCAGGTTCCCTGTGCTAGAGGAATCTCTGTGTTAGCAGGTTCCCTGTGCTAGAGGGGTCTCTGTGTTGGCAGGTTCCCTGTGCTAGAGGGGTCTCTGTGTTGGCAGGTTCCCTGTGCTAGAGGGATCTCTGTGTTGGCAGGTTCCCTGTGCTAGAGAGGTCTCTGTGTTGGCAGGTTTCCTGTGCTAGAGGAATCTCTGTGTTGGCAGGTTTCCTGTGCTAGAGGGGTCTCTGTGTTGGCAGGGTCTCTATGTTAGCAGGTTCCCTGTGCTAGAGGGAACTGTCCTTTGTTTCCAGGGTTGTCTTAGAAGGGACTCTTTGTTCCTGTACCTGTGCTCGGGAGGGCGGGTATGCCTTTTTAAGGTCTCTGCCGGAGCCCTGTGCTGGCGGGGTCCCTGTGTTCACATAGGCCCCCGGGCCCGATATGGCCCTGCATTCCTGGAGTTCCATGTTACCATGTTCTACTGAGCTCTAATTTTGTCGGTTTGTCTCGGATAAATAAAGGTTCTCCAGTAGAACCAGTGGAACTCTCACAACATGAATCGTTTATAAACTCTAAAGAACAAAACGAGCCCAGTGATTTGAGTGTGGGTGTGTTCATGGCATGAGCTCCACCAACTCTGCTCTTCTGGGGTATAGGAATGTGTTGATGAAGGGGTGAGCTGTGAAACGGTGTTGGGACGGGATAAGATGGTCTTTTCATCCGAGAGTACCGTATATCATACATGCCCTGTGCGCTGGCGATTGAGAGGTACAGGAAATCAGCACGGATGAAAACATATTCAAACAGCTGCTTCCAGAAATCCGCCCCAACTCCACCTTTTCCAGAAGCCCCTCCCACCTTCAGCATGCGTCATCAGAAGGGGGTGTTCCTGGTCTATAAGCCCGAGGCTCTTGCTGGGACACCTGGTGGTGTTAGGTGAGGGGAGCAGGCACGTAACAGCAGACTCTTCAGTGGTTAGAGTTCTTATTTGGGTTGGACTTCCCCTTCAGAGCCGGTGTCTGAGCGAGCTTTCTGGCTGTTGAGCCTAAATGAGCTCATTTGCAGGGCGTCTGTTGCGGAGTGGAGGAATTTAACCCTGTATCGGCTCCACTCTGGGATCGCGTGAGTCATTATGTGGCTCGGTGACTGTGCCGCTCTCCAGCTCGGAACAATAACACGGAGAGGAATAAATCATTCTCTAAAAGAAAGCGGCTCCTCGGGGACGGACAGACGGACAGACCGGGCGCTGCAGCTGTTTGGGCCCTAGCTGCTGACTGTTTCCATGAGTGTGTGGTAATGAAATGATGCGTGCAGATGAAAGCGTAAAATCAGTGATTGGATTTGAACAGGAGTCGGATAGTTTGCACGGTTCTCCTCTCCGGTTCGGCTCAGGTTCGTGTGCTGGAATTTTACCTCCCTGAGCTCCTGTAAAGTACCAAAAGTGTTAAACCCACCACATACAGTATATAGGGGGGTGTACTGGGGTCACTCTGCCGCCGGAATGTCTCCCTTCAGTCGGACTGAGTGGCAAACCAAACAAGGCTGCGCTTATATGGGGAAACTGGGAATGACACCAGTGATTATCTGCTCAAATTTAAGGCGGCTGGACTCGATAGTAACATATAAAGTCTTGTGCTCATCGTGTTCATTAATGTTCCCAAGTAGAACCTCCAAATCAGCAGACTTATCTGGAATACTGTCTGAACTGGCTCTGTGAAGTTCCCATATAAAGAGAACTGAGTTTGTCTGAACTGTCTCACTCCCTTTCGGTTCCTGGATTCCAACTGTTTTTGTAAACTGTGCTTCCACTTCTCATTCACCATATTCTTGTTTGAATTCTCCCATTCCACCTTAAATGGTGCAGTAGTTAAATTCTGTCGCCTCAGCCTCTTTTTTGAAATACTGCCATTCCACCTTAAATGGTGCAGCGGTTACGTTCTGTCGCCTCAGCCTCTTTTTTGAAATTTCGCCATTCCACCTTAAATGGTGCAGCGGTTACGTTCTGTCGCCTCAGCCTCTTTTTTGAAATTCCACCATTCCACCTTAAATGGAGCAGCGGTTACATTCTGGTGCCTTAGCTTCTCGTTTGAATTCTACCATTCCACCTTAAATGGTGCAGCATTTGCCTCAGTTTGTTTAAATTCTCCTGTTCTACAGCCTTTTAAGGTGGAACTGGACAGTTGGAATAGGAAGCTGACCTCACCCTCGTGTGTTCTGACCTGATCCGTGGTCAGTCTGTATAGAGACCGTGTTCTCCGTGGAGGGGCGTGTTAACAGGAGGGGTCAAAGTTTTGCATTGAACTGTGCATGTAAATGAGCTCTGTTCTGATTGGTTGCACCACATTTTTCCTTCCTTATAACTGCAGAGGTGATGGGAGGGGCTAAACCTGCCAATTAGCCAGTTGTGTGTGTATAAATGTGTTCATGGCTGTGACATCACAGCTGTTAATTCCAAACAGGCTGTGTTCTGTGATCTGGGCCCTTTAAGCCCGGCGGAGGGCTGGTGACCGGGCCTGAGCGCTGTCCCGCTGCTGGGTCAGTAGTCTGTAAATGAGGAACTGATCTCTCTCTTTTCCTTCGCAGCCTTCAAGAAGGAGGACAGCGGGTTTGATGAGGTAAGTGGAAACACGGCGTGTGTTGGTGAGCATGGTCAGAGGCATGTGGAGTCGGTGGCTGGAGCTGGAGCGTGAAGGACGCGGCACAGCGGAACCGCGGCTGAACAGTAACATCGCTTGTTGAGTGTTATTGTGATGCTGGTTTGTGGGATGGTGATATCACAGATGGCTGCAATATGCAAATAAGCATGGAGGGAGACCAATCACAGCTCCAAATGAGTTCCTGTGGGTGTTTTGATGAATCACTGGATCTGTGTATTCCGAAAAATGGGAATTATTGTGGCTAAATGGGAAGAAAATGAATCTGTTGAGTGGATTTGATTCATGTCTGGTGCATCATTCGACCCCGGTAACTGTATTTAAGCAGAACCATATGTGTTTGGTGTGAGGTGGTTCAGATGTTCTGTACAGTGGTGGTGATGGGAACCAGGGTTCTCCATGTCTAGAACACACATATAGACACTTTATTGACTATCTAAACCACCAGTGAACCTACACGTGTCTTCTGAGTGTATATGGAATGTTGATGATGGAAAATCTGGAAAACCTGGAAATACTAAGTTTCTTTGGGGGACTATTTGACCTCACAGCGCCCTGCAGCATGTATCCCTCCACCATGAATGGAGTTTAAGGCTGAAATCTTCTCCACACTATCATAAACAGCGTCTCAGACATCAGGCAACGTATTCAGAACCACCTCATGTAGGAACTTTCTGTGAGGGAGCTTTTAGAGGGGGACGTCCGGTTACCTTCACCATGAGATGGTTCCGGCGCTGGTGCTGATCGGGGGGGGGGTTAAGATTCTGATGCCTGTTGGCTACATTTGCCTCGTAGCCTCAGTGTCCTAGCCGACTGCATTATTTGGGATGAGTGTGTGGGGGTGTAGAAAGAGGTGTTGGGATGATCCGGGGGGTTGGGGGTGAATCTGGTAGGATGTAGTTGCTGCAATGTATCTGTAATGCAGGGTGTGCGGTGTTGGTCTCCACAGCTGGTGGAACTGAGCTGAATCGAGGCGAACTGGAGTGTGCTGAGAGTGGGAGATGGTAGTTCGGACCACCAGCCTTAACCGTGTGTGTGTGTGTGTGTGTGTGTGTGTGTGTGTGTGTGTGTGTTACCCAGCAGAGAAAAATGTGAAGAATCTGAGAAGGAAAAGAGCCGTTTCCTGTTTCGGAGCGGAGCGTCTCTGAGAAAGCAGCAAACATCAGCATGAAAGGAGAGAGAGAGAGGGAGAGGGAGGGAGAGACAGAGGGACAGATAGTAAGTAGAGAGAGAGGGAGATAGTAAGGGTGAGAGAGATAGTAAGTAGAGGGAGAGATAGTCAGGAGAAAGAAAGTAAGGAGAGAGGGGGGAGAGAGAGAGAGAGGAGAGCGGGAGAGAGAGAGATAAGAGAGAGGGAGAGAGAGGGAGAGAAAGAGTAAGGAGAGAAGGAGAGAGAGAGACTAAGGAGAGAGGGAGAGAGAGAGATAGGAGAGAGGGAGAGAGAGAGATAGGAGAGAGAGAGTAAGGAGAGAGGGAGAGAGAGAGTAAGTAAGAGTAACCATCATCTACCAAACCATCCCATCATCTACCAAACCACACCATCATCTACCAAACCATCCCATCATCTACCAAACCATCCCATCATCTACCAAACCATCCCATCATCTACCAAACCACACCATCATCTACCAAACCACACCGTCATCTACCAAACCACACCATGAGCTACCAAAAGCCATGTGCAACCTCAGAGTTCTACTGTGTACGTGTGGATATTGTAAAGTGACCCCGAGAGCGGGTGTGATGGTGGTTGTGTCTCTACAGATATTATTATTATTATTATTATTATTGTTGTTGTTGTTGTTGTTGTTGTTGTTATTGTTGTTGTTGTTATTATTGTTATTATTAAATTCCTCCGTTATAAATTTCTCTCTCTCAGCTTTATAATGAATTCCCGGCTGCGTTAGCGTCTGGCGCTCCTGCCTCCATCATTAGTTTGGTGTTGGTGGCTGGGATTAATTCACTGAGCGGCTCCTTCATTATAAACACGCCCAGGTTATTTAACACCTCCGGCAGATCGTTTCTCATCCGCCTCCTTTCACACTGGAGGAGAAGAGACCATGGCGCCTGTGTTTCAGTACAAACGTGCTTCGACAGGACGCGTCTTCCTGGAGACAGATGATGATGATGATGATGATGATGATGTTCTCCGTCGTATTCCGGATCATTGGTATTGACTGTGATGAAGCAGCTTCTGCAGCTCCTGCGTTCATCATGGGTTGGGATTACGGTGGTGTTCTGTGGTGAAGGGGCGGATGGTTGTTATGGATGGTTGTGAAATGAGGAAGTCTTGATTCAGATCAAATCGATCTTCAGATCAGGGAGCCGGACTGTGAGGCTTCAGTTCATACGGAGCCCAGCTTCTACGATGGTGCTAATTTCAGTTCTGCACGAGACAAAAGCTGGAAAAGCCAGAAATAAAAAACCACCCTAAATATCGCAGAGGAATTTCTTCCGTTTGGATGAGATGGAAAAGTTGGATTGTAATGACGGAGAAATGAGGGATAGAGTAATGGGAATGTCTGTGTTCCGTGTTCTGCTTGTGTTAGGAGACGTTTGCCGAGTGGTGACATTCTGGTGTAAGATAAAAGCACCATCAGATATCAGTGAGGTGTTGGCCAAGTCTAAGCCTACAGGTTAAACACCTCTGTCCTGGGACGCTTTTTCATAAACTGCAGTGACAGAAACACTATTAAAACAACGTAGGCGGAGCGTTGTTGTGGATTGGTGTAGGTGGAGCGTTGTTGTGGATTGGTGTAGGCGGAGCATTGTTGTGGATTGGTGTAGGTGGAGTGTTCTTGTGGATTGGTGTAGGCGGAGCGTTGTTATGGAATGGTGTAGGCAGACCGTTGTTGTGGATTGGTGTAGGGGGAGCGTTGTGGTGAATTGGTGTAGGTGGAGCGTTGTTGTGAATTTGTGTAGGCGGAGCGTTGTTGTGAATTGGTGTAGGTGGAGTGTTGTTGTCGATTGGTGTAGGTGGAGCGTTGTTGTCGATTGGTGTAGGTGGAGCGTNCACTGCGTATTGGTGAACAGGAAGCGTTGTTGCGGATTGGTGTAGGTGAAGCGTTGCTATGGAGTGTTGTTTAGAAAGCGATCTGTGAAGCATCTCCTCACTGTCTTTGACAGACAGATTGTTCTTCTCCAGCTTTAACAGGAGCTCTGATACAGCGCGGTGATCTTCAGCCGTCCCCATAACAGGCCCACAGAGCTGACTGATCAGATGAAGATGGAGGTGGTTCAGCTGGACTGAGTGATAAATGTGGTCAGTCTGGTATGAAGGAGGAGACGCTGGAGTGGGTCTGCAGTTATCTCCCGGCTGTGTGTGGAGTCTCTGCACTGCTGGTACTGCTTCTATAAACCTGGCTGAATTGCTCGTGACCCGCATGGTATCTGTGTACCTCTGTGAGCAGACATGTGCAGCTCTTCAGCTCGTACAGCCAGTTTATCCAGTAATGATCTTTTATAGACTATCATCCATTTCCTCCGACATCCTTATCTCATAACAGAGTGTGAAATGAGCTCCAGACGGGACGACACTGTCACACCGAGGGCTCCTCGACAGCGTGTGTGAGAGTGTCCATCCAGCTGTTGTTGTTTAGAGAGAGTGTTTGGTTAACAGTAGAGAGCAGGGTTGTGTTAAACTGGCAGTAAGTGTTCACTGATGATGCTGGAATCAACATGATGGTAAATCACTTTGATGGGGAACCGGTGAAGGCTCGGGGTGTGATGGTGAATCGGTGAAGGCTCAGGGTGTGATGGGGAACCGGTGAAGGCTCAGTGTGTGATGGTGAACCGGTGAAGGCTCAGTGTGTGGTGGTGAACCGGTGAAGGCTCGGGGTGTGACGGGGAATCGGTGAAGGCTCGGGGTGTGATGGTGAATCGGTGAAGGCTCGGGGTGTGATGGTGAACCGGTGAAGGCTCGGGGTGTGATGGTGAACCGGTGAAGGCTCAGGGTGTAATGGGGAACCGGTGAAGGCTCGGGGTGTGATGGTGAACCGGTGAAGGCTCAGTGTGTGGTGGTGAACCGGTGAAGGCTCGGGGTGTGATGGGGAACCGGTGAAGGCTCAGTGTGTGATGGTGAACCGGTGAAGGCTCGGGGTGTGATGGGGAACCGGTGAAGGCTCGGGGTGTGACGGGGAACCGGTGAAGGCTCGGGGTGTGACGGGGAATCGGTGAAGGCTCGGGGTGTGACGGGGAATCGGTGAAGGCTCGGGGTGTGACAGGGAATCGGTGAAGGCTCTGAGCTGCTGCTGTATGAATTTGAAGTTGAGCTAAATAAAGAAATGAAGCACAGAGATCTGGTTAGGGAGCCTTAAGCAGACAGCTGGAGGTTCACTTATCACTCTGTGTGTGTGTGTGTGTGTGTGTGTGTGTGTGTGTGTGTGTGTGTGTTTCTGGTGTAAGAGTGAGACTTTAATCATAAGTGTGATTTCATACACTCTGTGCTGCGCTCTGTATCCTCTGATAAGCTGCTTAGCCCCCACCACCACCTTCTGAACTGATTACTGAACAGCGGTTGAAGCTGGAAGACCATCTGAGTGATGGAGAACACATGCTCTGTCACACACCGATTATTAGCTCTGACGGTGTTACTGTGTTACTAATCACAAGAACACAACAACAACGATATACACACACCCCGCTAATCCATACTAGACCAGCCGTGCACATACATGTTCATTTGGGCTCTTCCTCCCTGCTGTTGGTGTTGAGCACTGACCTACACTACAGGAAGTGTAGGGGGCGATATGACCCACACGCTCATTCCGACAGACTGTAATACACTACAGGAAGTGTAGGGGGCGATATGACCCGCATGCTCATTCTGACAGACTGTAATACACTACAGGAAGTGTAGGGGGCGATATGACCCGCACCCTCATTTCGACAGACTGTAATACACTACAGGAAGTGTAGGGGGCGATATGACCCGCACGCTCATTCTGACAGACTGTAATACACTACAGGAAGTGTAGGGGGCGATATGACCCACACGCTCATTCTGACAGACTGTAATACACTACAGGAAGTGTAGGGGGCGATATGACCCACACGCTCATTCCGACAGACTGTAATACACTACAGGAAGTGTAGGGGGCGATACGACTTCTGTTGTTCATTTAAAATGATTGTGTTCGTGGCCCTACACTCAACAGACCCGTTGTCCTTTCCCACCGTACTTCTGTCTGTCTCCCCCTCTCTCTCTCTCCCTCTGTGGGTTCACCAGTCTGGAAAAACGGAGAAATGCCAGCATTCCTGTCTTATCCTTTTAAGGCTAATGTAGGAGCGTCTGTGTCCCCGGTAGTTGTGATGGTGTTATTTGTGCTCCCTCTCAAATACTTTCCCCTGTAACTCAGAGCCACAGCCTGCTATTAATACTGTCCTGTTATTCCCCTCGTAGGACGTTTGTGTGGTCTCGTTTAAAACCAGTCTAAACCATAATGCAGTTCTACACGGATGCTTTATATGTAAATGAGCTCTGTTCGGATTGGCTGACCTCCTAAATGACCTCACGCCAAGAACACTACCAAACAACAGGAATGTACATAATCACTGGGCAAAGAGTAACTTCACAGGAGAGGTCTGTCTGTCTGTCTGTCTCTCTGTCTGTCTGTCTCTCTGTCTGTCTGTCTGTCTGTCTGCCTCTCTCTCTTTCTGTATATCTCTCACTGTCTGTCTGTCTGTCTGTCTGTCTCTCTCCGTGTCTGTCTTTGTGTGTCTGTGTGTGTGTCTATCTGTCTCTGTCTGTCTGTCTGTGTGTCTGTCTGTCTCTCTCTGTCTGTCTGCCTGTCTGTCTGTCTGTCTCTCTATCTGTCTCTGTCTGTCTGTCTGTGTGTCTCTCTCTCTGTCTGTCTGCCTGTCTCTGTCTCTCTCTGTCTCTGTCTGTCTGTTTGCCTGTCTGTCTGTCTCTCTCTCTCTCTGTCTCTCTATCTCTCTCTGTTTGTCTGTCTGTGTGCCTATCTCTCTGTCTCTCTCTGTTTGTCTGTCTGTGTGCCTATCTCTCTGTCTCTCTCTGTCTATCTCTCTCTCTGTGTCTGCCTCTCTGTCTGTCCTTCTCTCCGCCTGTCTCTGTGTGTCTCTCTGTCTGTCTGTCTCTCTCCGTCTTTGTGTGACTATCTGTCTCTCTGTCTGTCTCTGCCTGTCTGTGTGTGTGTCTGTCTGTCTGTCTCTCTATCTGTCTGTCTGTCTGTCTATGTTTCTCAGTCTCTGTCTGTCTGTCTGTCTGTCTGTCTGTCTCTCTCCGTGTCTGTCTTTGTGTGACTATCTGTCTCTCTGTCTGTCTCTGTCTGTCTGTCTGTCTGTCTATGTTTCCCAGTCTCTGTCTGTCTGTCTCTCTCCATGTCTGTCTTTGTGTGACTATCTGTCTCTCTATCTGTCTCTGTCTGTCTGTCTGTGTGTCTATCTGCCAGCAGGGAGTTTGTTGTGGTGTAAGGGTTGTGTGGGGTGTGGAGGGAGTTGTGGATGCAGGTGGAGCTCTGTTCTCTGGACTCTGTCTCCCTCAGGACACCATTAGGAACCTCTACAGCTCCATACCGAGACGTCTGGTGTGTTGAGTTAGCAAACACGGCGGCCCGACGCCATACTGAGAGACAGACTTCTGTATGTGTAGCTCAATAAATATTGATCATATCAGTCTAAATTGATCATCAGTTATTGATCCTGGTCACCTTTATCTTCCTTCCCAACACACCTGCAATCCCGCACCTCCTTCTGGGAGCAGCTGTTACCTTATAGATGAGTGTATAAATGTTTGCACACACACCCAAATATATATGAACAGATAGACAGATCTGAGTCAGAAATCTACTCAGTGATGGTTCTAGATCTTTCCCTGTGGTGAGAAGGAGAGGAGGAGAGTCTGCAGGTGATGAGCTGAGTTACAGTTCTTACACCAATGAGGAAACACAGTTTGGTGCCAGTGGGCTCTAATGTTAGCTAGCTAGCTAAGCTGACTAACGTTAGCTCCTACTGGCAAAGCCAAACTGGTCCTTTGCAGATACTTGATATAGTCTGTGGGGTTTTTAGGGTGTTTCTTTGGGTGTTGTCAGGCTTGTCAGTCAGAAATGGAGGGCTGATGAAGATAGCTAGCTATCTAGCTAAGGCCGAGCTAAGGCTAGCTATATTAGCTTTAGCTGGACAGCACATAAAACAGCTAACAACCGGAACATGAAGATGTGGGTTCATAACAAGAAACTATAAACCCCACAGTCTAGTCAAGGGTCTCCGCAAAGGGCCAGTTTGGTGTTCACCAGTAGGTGCTAATGTTAACTAGGTGTGCTAGCTAACATTAGAGCCCACTGCCTTCCCTGGTGTAAGAAACCAAGCTGGATGAAGCGTGCAGGTCGCCTTCAGTGAAGAAGAAAGAGGAAGAAGCGTGAATAATAACTTTTGATTTTGCTACAACTAACTACAGAGTAGTCCTGTATCTGTATCTCCGGAACACTTTGGTGCTGAAGCTCCATCACTGATACAGCAGGTCAGAACCAGGCCAGGCTAAGCAGACTGACCTTTTCTGCTGGCTAGTGTTTCAGCACTTGGAGGCTCCTCTCAGGCCGGACACTCCCATTGCTCCACTGTGGAAATATGCAGAACGTTCTGGAAATGTCAGAGCTTCGGTGCAGAACAACATGCTGGGCATGCATAATGCAGAAGCAGATCAGCTTTAATAAGACCCAAACTGAAGGCCTGTTCAGCTCCGTTCAGCCCCGCTGGTGGGACGGGTGGGCTGGTAGTGCTGCACAGCAATGGAAATTCCGAAACGGAAATTAAGGACAGCAGAAACTGGAGGCGGAAGGAAAGGGGGTTTATATATGTGTATAATTTGGTGTTTTATTTTTGGTTTGAAATGACCGTAACAAAGCTGAAGATGATCACTGTGTTAGGAAAGAGAACCGAGAGAACCGGAGGGCTAGATTACGCAGATTAAACAGGTTGCCAGATATTAAGTAATGTGTAAGTACTATGTAGGGCTCTCCTGAATGTTTTTTTTTTTTTGGGCTCCAGGGCTTGTTGGATGCGTCGGCCCACCATTGGGTTGCGGGTGAGGGGTTTGGGGGGTCGCTAGGAGAGTGATTCAGAAGATCTGCGTCCGTGTTGAAAGCTCCTTCCACAGCTCCCTTCATCTGCTGGACAGTACAGATCTCCAGGCTAGCTGCTTTCCTCTCGGAGTACCATGACTTGGTTCCATCTACAAGGCCCACTAGCTATCTCTTAGCAGGGGGCTAACAGTGCAGTGCACGCCTTAACCAGTGGGAGGTGGTCTAACTCGAGATCCGAAGGGCAGTAGGAGCCGGAACGTTCATATCGGGCTGCGTTAGGACTTCTGTTCGTCCTCCCGGCGTTGTGAGGTCCAGTGATGTTGTGTTACTCATGGCAGGTCGAAAGGATGCGGTGGAGCCTCACGTGTCTCCGAGGGGGAACGTGTCGACCTTCACGCTGCTGGACTTGAAGGAGAGTTGGCTAACAGGTGGACGTTGGACAGGACTGTAATTGAGAGTGAAATTAGGTTTACAGCTGTGCAACCTTGCAGATGTGACGTGAGCATGTGTCCCAGCTCCTGTGGTTTTGATTTTGATTGATTGAGTCTGTATTTTTAGATGTCATTACAGTGGTTACGTATCTTCGTGCACTGCTAGTGTAAGTGCCCTGTAGTAGCCAGGATGGGGCCGATGGTATAGAGAGGGGTGTAAGGTGGTGAGCGGAGCCGAGGCGCTGTGTGACCTGTTTGTGCTGACTCCGCTAACAGGAGGAGTGAAGGATCTCTGCCCCGCCGCGTCCTGCTCTAATCTGCCTGATAACCAGATAAACAGTGTTTCACCACACCGAGCGCTTTATCTGCCTGATGATGGCCTGAGCGAGCATTATGGGATGTGGAGCAGTGGACTGCAGGTCGTACGTGTGACACCCTGCCCTGCTGTGTGAAGGTGCAAATCAGCCGCAGTGCTGGATCTCATAGAGCTTTCTCTCTCTCGTTTGCCGGTGTAGTTGGGTGTTCTCCACTGCGCACCCTACTGTTCACACAGGTAACTGCACCAAGTGCACCAGTGGCAGAGACCCATCTCATATATTCCAGTGACATTCCTGAGGTGTGATTAAAGCAACGTCAGGTAAGGCTTTTACCTTCAAATAACAGCTACAGGATCGTTCTGATGGAACTCTGAGAGCAGCGTCTCTGTTATTCCCACTCCGGGTCCAGAATGCCGACTGCAGCTCTACAAATCCTTGGAGAAGCGTGTTCAAGACCTCTCACCAGAACTGCGGAACCCTTTACGGCACCACGTCACATACCAACAAGTATGGATCTTCAGCAGCTGTAAGAATAAGCTAACTCAGTATTCCCAGCAAGGACATCATGGCAGAGGCTGGGAAGGGAGGGAAGAAGACGCTGTGGGAGGAAAAGGAAAAGAGAAAATCTGGATGTGAGACAGTCAACGGGAAAACACCCACAGCAGAGTGTTCATCTCTGATGGTGTTTATGGAAGCCTGTAGGTGGGAACCTTATCTGTGTCCCTGTCTCACAGAGTTCTGTAGTTTTCCGGATGCTGAAAGTTCCTCAGTCCCCTTTTCCGGCGGCCACAAAGAAGCAAATTCATCTCACGCCAAAAGGTGCGGTCAGTCTGTGTCCGTCTCACCACCAATAAGCCCTGGAAGTTTGAAGCTCCTGTAATAAAGTCCTGGAATGTTACTTTAGCTTGTTAGTCCACGTGGTTGTCTGTACCTCTTGAGCTCCCCCTACAGGTGTGGATGTTTACACCACTGTAGTAAATACAGTTTGTGCTTTGAGCTCCTTGTGTTCAGCTGTACGCCTGCACTGTTGATGAAATGAAGGTCCAGAGTCCGACTCCTCTTCATGGGCACATGCCATGCAGGAAGGTGAATGCTACGGATTACGCTCACCATTCCGGCCGTGTAATCTGTAGTGCTCGTATGTCTGCGTTACATGTGTGCAGGTAAAGGGGGGTCGAATTCTGGACCCTCAGCCTGCAGGTGTAGAGCTGAACATGAGGAACTCAAAGCAAAAACTGTATTTCCGACAGTGGTGTAAACATCCACGACTGTAGGGGGAGCTCAAGAGCACGAGTACCACTTCTCACATGATGCTGCCTTAAAGGCCTCGTGTATGAGGGTGTCCTCGGTATAGCGCTGCTCTGAACAGCTCACCTGAAGAAGCAGCCCTCACTGCAGGTCTCCTGCTGCTGGTCCGGCAGATTAATGTTGGTTTAGATTCATGTTATCTGGATTGTGGGATGTATGTCAACAACCCGCTGTGGTGCTCATCACCCAAACGTGACCACCAGGCGGCGCTGATAAGGGTGTGAACGTTAGTGTTCAGCCTGAACTCTAACAGCGTGGATGGTCCGTGTTCAGACGGTGGTGTGGGCAGTAGAGTCCAGGGCTGTGAGGGGTTTGGGGGTGTTGGAGGAGGGGGAGCAGTGGTGGGTGAGTGCGGATGCGTCTCAGAGGAGTGATGTCACTCTTGCTCGTATGATCTCATTTCCTGTGTGTGAGGGCCACACGCCCTCTGGCCCACTTAGAGACCAGCTGTAACTCCCACACCCCCCGTGCTGACCTCTGCAGTCCGAGTTTAGAGTCTCAGGAAACCTGCAGAAAACATTACAGGGAACATTAATGGATTAAGATCAGGACTTAAGATCAGGACTTAAGATCAGGACTTAAGATCAAACGTGTAATTTGGCCAGGACTTGTATGTACAACTTCTAGATGAATGGATGGACAGATAGACAGACAGATGGGAAGACAGATGGATGTGCAGATGGACAGGTAGGTGGCATGATGAGTAGAGGGATAAATGGATTGATGGATGGATGGATACATAAATGGATGAATGGATGGATGGATAAATGGAGTGGTAGACAAATAGATGGGTGGATGGATAGACAGGTGGATGGATGGATGAATGGATGGATTGTAGATGAATGGATGGATGGCTGGATAGAGATAAATGGATAGATGGGTGGATGGATAAATAGACAGTAGGTCAGTGTGTATGTGGTGGTGACACTGAATGAATGTCTCGCCCCCCCCCCTCTCTATCTGTTCCCTCTCCTGCTCTCTCATCTCCCTCCATCTCTCTCTCTCTCTCTCTCTCTCTCTCTATCTGTTCCCTCTCCTGCTCTCTCATCTCCCTCCATCTCTCTCTCTCTCTCTCTCTCTCTCTCTCTCTCTCTCTTCCTTCTCCTACTCTCTTCTCCCTCCACCTCTCTCTCTCTCTCTCTCTTCCTTCTCCTACTCTCATTTCCCTCTCTCATCTCTCTCTCTCTCTCTCTATCTATCCATTCATTCTCCTGCTCTCATTTCCCTCTCTCATCTCCCTCTCTCTCTCTCTCTCTCTCTCTCTCTCTCTCTCTCTCTCTCTCTCTATCCATTCCTTCTCCTGCTCTCATCTCCCTCCATCTCTCTCTCTCTTTCTCATCAGCATCTCATTAATTACGGTCACATTATTAGTCCTCTCGCTTTGTTCATCATTCCGTAGTCGGCACCATGCCTGAATAAGGAACGCTGGATCTGAGCTGTTTGTCTCTTTGGGATAATGATGGTTGTGTTTGTGTTAAACTGAAATATCCCAAAGCAGATACGTCGTCCTGCTCCGATCTCTGCCTGATGTCAACAGGATACTCGGAATCGTGAGGCTGTAAGGGGATCAAACAGCTGATACAGGGTGGTTTAAGAGTAGGAGGGGTTTAAGGGTTGGGGGCGGGGTGTTTAGTGTAAGACGTGTAATAACAGGTGTGACGGTGTATCAGAGGTATCTACTGGAGTTAGCATGCTAACCAGCTAGCCCCGGCCCGTCCTGTCTGTAGTACCACACTGTACCTGAGGAGGTGATAGTGAGTCACTGTAGTGCTGTAGGAGTGGAGTCAGTCCAACATGAGAGGATGAAGAAGTAGCTCTGCTGCCCCGACGGCGTGTTCTAACCTCCTATCAGTCATGGTGAAGGAGCTGCTCCCGGTTAGATCATTTAAGGGCAGGTAGACAATGAGAGGAGCAGCAAACACAACCATGGCTGAAGCTCTTGGAGAGGGACCACCACCACCTCCACCTCCTCTACCCGCTCTCGGCAAGATACCACGTTCAGCAGCAAACAGGAGTGATACAAACAGAAGCAGAAGAAGAGTTGGAGACGCTCCTGGGGAGGAAAGGGAGGAACGTCTCTTCTAGACTGGTAAGGAGTAAAGAGGAGGAGGTGTGTTCTGGTGCTATGCTGCCCCCTGCTGTTTGGAGTATGAGTATTTGGCAGGATATTAAATGTAATAATTGTGACTTATTCACCTTCTGACCTGTTGAGTTTTTAATGTCACTGTGTTCTGGTCCAACATTGTAGTTCAGGTGTAGTGGTGTAGCCCGGCGGTGACGGGAACTATAGTGGGCAGACTGATGGAGAGACACATGCAGTGTCAGCAGGGGTCCACCTGTAGGGCGATGTTAATGGGTGGATTTTGGGGGGGCACAGATGCGGCAAGGGGCTGGGAGGGGAGGGCTTTGTGGGGCATTGTGTCAAGGGCATGAGAATCACTGAACACCCTTCAACAGCTGAACAGCTGGACTCTGCCACACACCAGCTGTGCTGTACTTCCTGTGTGTGTGTGTGTGTGTGTGTGTGTGTGTGTGATTACACTCTGCATTTGAAGCTAGCAGAATATGGGGTTGCAGGAACCAATAAATGATGAGAAATTTAGACCGATATGATCAATATTTATTGATCTACGCATACAGAATTAGATGAGCTCTGCTCTGATTGGCTGGTTTACAGCGAGACCCCGCCCCCGATGATCACACAGAAGCACCATGTGGAAATAGACTAAATAAAAAGTTCCCTGTACTAGCTACTGGCTTTCCATCTGGACATCAACACACAGTAGATTAAAGTTGATCCTCACTATGGAACTCTCAGTTTAAGATGATCTGCTTCAACCGGCAAACACGGATACGATCACACAGCATGGCTGCTGCTTACAGGCTGCTGTTGGGGTGGTGATGCTAATAAAGGTGGAGCTGCTCCTCTCTCCAGTCTCTGCAGTATTTAAGGTGGAACGAAACATTGGATTAGGAAGCTGGTGAATAGGAAGAACTTCAGCCTGGTTTAAAGATGAGCATCCACCATGTACCGCTGACAGTTGGGATCATTGGGAAGGGAATGGAAAGTGCCGACATCCCCTTCCCAGCCTGGAACGCTGGGTTTCACCACATAGTCCCCCATGTTGGTTCTGTACCTCCGTTGTGGTTGTATGTAAATGTTGGGGGTGTGAATATTAATGATATTATTATTAATCGTAACAGTTTAGGATTTTGGAATTGGCCCGTTTTCTCATCCTCTTTTGGGAATGCAGGATTTGTAGTTGAAGGAGGAAGAGCAGTGTTTGTGGTTCACGGTATGTGGGTTCTTTGTTCTGAACTCTTCTTATTAGACCGTCACCGTGTGTGTACAGCTGTACAGTCTGTGGATCATTTTAATAGGACATTCATTAAATGTAAATGGAATTTGCCAACATGGAGGCCCGTATACACCATGCTAACCAGTGATTAGCTTCCCTGGCTGACCATTTATATCCAGAAGTGGGGTGTTATATTGGGTACGTTTGGTTTTTGGGATCATGGTCTGATGTACCTTGTCAGCACTGAGGGGATCGAGTTTGGTGATCTCTTTGTTCCGTGTAAACCTGATACTTGATCTAATCTGTTCTAGTCTGCATTAGCGGCTAGTGAGCGGCAGCAGAAGGGCCGGTAATGAGCCCTCTCGTCTCACGCTGTGATGAATGAGGCTTATTATTGTGTCAACTGGGGTCATTTGCAGCTGAATAGCCCTGTTATGCAGCAGGCCGGTCGGCAAGAATGAGATGATTTATTTTGATTTGGATTTGGGATAAACGGATCGACTCCTCAGTCGAGCATCAGTCTGGAGAGCAGCTCCTCTTCTCCACTCAGACCGGCGCTCCACAAGCACGGGGCCTTTTCCCTACCCAGCGGTGACGTGTGCTGGAGTCTGATCGTAAAACGAATATATTAGATATTTAGCAGAACGGAATAAATATTCATATATGATTTTAAATAACTAGTTTATGAAGGACAGTAAACATTAGCAGTGTTGGCTAAAAACTATTAGCAGTGTAGGCTACAAGCCATTAGTCATGCAGGCTAATAGACATTAGCAGTGTTGCCTAAAAACATTAGCAGTGTAAGCTAAAAACCGTTAGCGATGTAGGTGAAAGTCAGTCTCCACCTTAAAACATCTCCAGAAACTGCTTGTTAAAGATATTCGGACACGTGTGGGTGGTGCCGCGGTGTAGTTCTGTTGACTGTAACTGGGATGTTGTGGTTTTCCGTTGTTCACTGAAGGTGTTGGTGCGTAACACCATAAATGTGCTTTACCCAGCAAACTGAAAATGAACGAGTGTGGGTGAAAGACTGGCTCCTGAAAGAGAGAAGAGAGGTAAACAGCTGTTAGCATTAGCTGGCTAGTGAACCCAGCAGGTGACTGAAACACGAGCTTCAGGGAAGCGGACGTCCTCTGACGCATTATCAGCCTTCTGATTGGCTGTTTCGTGATGCTCGCGATGTCTGCAGCTGGGTTTCAGGTGTGTTGTAGGACACCTGAATTGAAGTGCAGTTTAGTTTCATGTGAGTTTCACACGACTAAAAAAGTTTCACTGTAAAAAACAGACCTAAAGCTCATAAAGCTCCTTCCATACCGGGCGGCCGCGGCGGAGCGCTGTACAG
>CM067497.1:24594572-24616220 GCA_034552555.1 Semaprochilodus insignis
TATATATATATATACACACACACACACACAAAAAAATTAATTAAAAACAAACAAACAACAAAATATATATATATAAATAAACACACACACACACAAAACCATAGACAACCATAGACATTTCACCATAGTGAAATGGTTCTATATAGAACCCAAGGTTCTAAAGAACCTTTGAAGAAGGGCATCATCTTGAGGTTATTACTAGTTATTTCTGAAGCGTATCTGCAAGTCGGGACTGTAAACACAATAATAACTTCCCAGCTTTTCATTAGGATCCACTTCAGATAATAAAATATCTCCTCGACTAGTGTTGTCTGGACTGAAAGTCTCCCATCAGCACTTTCCACACGGCTTCTCCGCTCCATTCCCAAATAACTGGTATTAATTTCCAACGTTATGGATCCTGAAGAATGAGCAGGAGCTTCTCAGACAGCTGAGATCATCGGAACTGCTGGAGAAGTGTTTAAAGTGATACTGACGGTCTCGTGATGATCCTTATCCTTCGGGAATCCGGCTACAGATCCTGGGTTGACATCTTAATGAAGCCTCTGAGCAGAGTTAGTCACTTCCATCAGTTCAGAGTCAGCTCAGCACATACGCCGTGACGTACCAAAGAACCAAAGTTCCTGAAATGGACCAGCGGACACCCATCAGGAGTTCAGCTTCAGGACGTTCAGGATCTTCCTACACTCTTAATAAAGAACCCCTGTAGAAGGGCACCATCTTTAAGAGCCATAATTTGTGTATATAGAACCGATTCACTGCATTTTAAAATGGTTCTTCAGCTAGTAGGAGAACGTGCCGTCTATGGTTCTATGTAGAAATTGTTGTTTATAGCACCGGAAAGGGTTCCACTATTGCCATGATGTAAAGTTTTTAATAATAGAAGAATACCTTTTGGTGCTAAAAAGAACCCATACATCTCAAGAACCTTTTCCCTGTGAAAAGAACCATTTAAGCATGCAAATGGTTCCATATAGAACCGCTCACTTTGCCAAGAACCGTCTTTTTTTTTTTTTTTTTTTTTAAGGTGTGCTGTGATCTGAGGATGGTCTGCAAACTGAACTGAGTAGCGTAACTAAGGTTACCTCGATTGAGGGTTAGCAAGCTGTCACTGCAGTCGCTGTGGCGATGCTAACAAACATTAGCAAACGGGACAAAACAGTACTGACCTATTGGTTCTATGAAACAACATTCCAAAGGCAGAACCAAACAAAATCATCCCTTCACATGCCTTTCAGTTCTCCGTGAAGCTGAAGTTGGCTTCTTTTTCACCAGCTTCTTGTTCAGGTTCCACCTTAAATGGTGCAGCAAGTTCTATGCTGGCACCTCGGCCTACCTGGCCAGCTGGAGAACAGGAAGCCAACTTCAGCCTGGTCAGGTCCCTGAGGTCTCTCCACCGTTGAACCTCCTCACTGATGTTAACACGGCTCTGCACTCTTACCTGATCTGAGATCTTGTTCCTCAGTCTTTGTTCTTCAGATCTTCTCCTCTTCTTCACTCCTTATTGACAGTGCATGGGGCTCCGCATGTAGTGCCTCCCCTTCTCCCTCTCCTGTGCACCAGCAGGAACGCCCCCTATAATGGATTGACTGGAAGAGCATTTCGATACTCTGGACGAGCCACTTTGTTTATTTCCCATTTCCAGATCCAGGACTGTGTAGCAACACCCATGAGGGGTTTGTGGATTCTACGTTGGGCAAATTTTGCTCAGTATTATTACTGAAGGTTATAATCAGTTACAGTGTTGAATCACGTCCTCCAGCTCGCGGCGTTCTGGTGCACGCCTCCTTCTTCTTTATTCTTCAGGACCTAAATAAACAATTATGTAAATCTGAGTGGGATACAAATGAAGCCATGTGGGGCAGCAGATGATAACGGGTAATCTAATAACACTCCCCCCCTCACACCCCACCTCAGTACACCTTTACCCCCCTCCGCTCTGGCCTGCTCTAATCTCTTGTCTGTTTGGTGTTTCCCCACAGTGATAAAATGTTTCCTGCGTTCGGCTTCGGGGCTCGGATACCTCCCGACTTCAAGGTAATTTCCCGAGCGTTGGTGGCGCGGAGGCACAGGTGGCTTCCTGAATTTAGTAACACTTATGCTGAGAGACGCTCCTGACTGGCTACCTTCGCCTGAACTGGTATTAGAAGAACCATCTCTCGGTGCCAGATAATGCGCTTTGATCCCCAATTGAGAGCGTTCCCTCGGAACGCTGCCGGAGAGCGTAATGAAGAATGCCCTGTATTAATGTATGTGGTAAGGCCCTTCATGAATGCACTCTTATGGCCCTTTTCAACCAAAAGAACCCAGGTTCTTGTACTGGTTCCATTCAGGTTGCTTAGAACCTTGGTGCTATTTAGGGAAGTAATCTGCGTTTGCACTAGTTTTTATTGGAACCAAGGAACATCAAATGATACAGCATCATCATCATCAGCAGAGGGCGCTGCAGAGCGGTAGTAAACAGTAGTACCAAGATGGCGGAGCGTGTAGATGACCTGCGAGTGTTTGGACTGTTATTCCAGACGTTCGTTTAGATTCCGAAAGCAGCACGGATCACCTACTGGAGAAGACACAGAAGAGGTTCTCCAGCAGACCACTGGGTGGAGCCATTGCTGCCTTCTCTTTCTTCAACATCTGACGTGCCAACGAATGTCTTCATGGTTCGTGCTGGGAACTAACTTTTTGGGTTCCAAACAGATTTATTTTTGGTGGAAATGCACCCAAAGGTTCATAAATAGGCATGCAAACCGGAATGGAACAGGTTCCATGTTGGCGGAAAAGGGCTACTAGTGAGATGCCACAGAAGAACCAGTGTTGGTTCTCTAAGTAAAACCTTTCAGACCAAAAAAGGTGCCACAGGAATTATCCGAGTGATTCCACGTTTTGTGCTCCAAAGAGACCTATTTAAAAACAGAGACTTGAAGAACCTTTTGAGGAATCAAATGACCTTCACATAATGTACTGTAGTGGTCAACAACCCCCTTCTCCTGGGGCCTACCTTTCTGAAGGTTTCACCTCCAGCCCTATTCCCAAACGCCCCCCACAGCTAATCAAGGATGGTTCGGGTGGGGTTAGAGCTGAAGGTCTGCAGGACGGTAGATCTCCAGGAGCAGGATTGGTGACCACCGATGTAGGGGTTCTTTCTAGACCTTTCTGTAGAGCATATTGTAACTTTGGGACGGGTTCTTCACACTTGCACAACATGCTTTCTCCAGTGAAAACAAAGTGGTTTTTCTATAGCAGTGGTTCCAGATCGTGGTTCTGGAGGATCCCCAAGGACGAGACACTGTAGAACAGACTCGGTTTATACCACAATAACTACATTTAGAGCTTAGAGTTATACACTCGACCTGCACATATGCACGTCAGTTCAGGCAGGGCTTGGTAATTACTGGATCACACACTAAACCGTGAAGGGCAGTGGGTTCTCCAGGAGCAGGGTTGGGAACCACTGTTCTATGGCCTCATTCAAAGGACCCTATCTGCCAGATTGAGTTTGCTATAGATAATTAATGTTAATTTTATAAATATATTTGAATGTTTTTTCGTTCCAGGTGTCACATGACTTTGCGGTAAACTTTAATGAGGATAATCCTGAATGTGCAGGTAGGACCCTCCCACACACTACCAGCTTTCAGACTGCTCATCTCCCAGAACATATTAATCATGTCGCTTAAAATACTGCAGTGGTTTTTTTGGTGTTATCTGGTCAAACTGACTCGACACATCTCGTTTCGGCGCGGTGTTAATGGCTCAGAAACTTCACAAAGCGTGTGGTATCTAGAACACATGCGATTAGCTGTGTGTGGAGCAAAATACAATAGATTAAAATAGAATAGAATACAATAGATACAATAGAATAAAATAGATGCTCTCGTTAATGAATGTTACCAAACATTAAACATTCGGTGCTGCACGCAGAGTCCCCTGTAGGTCTGTTAAACCATCACCCAGTCCTTTACCTTCATAGTAACGGCCTTTACGGACACTCTTCTCCAGAGCGACTTCCAGAAGTGCTTTGTGTTCAGTCAGTGTATGGATCCTGTCTAGCACAGAGTCCAAACTACCCATCAGCTCAGACACTGCCAGAACAAGGGCCAGTACTGATACCTAGAATGAAGATACAGAGCTAAATTCAGTGTACCACAGTGCATTTCAGTTCATACTTAGAGTAGTGTTCACTCCAGTTTGGGTTTGGAGACTGTCTGCTGTTCAGACAGTCCATGGAATTTCACCATCTGAACTTCAGGACAGAGAATAGTCTGGATGCTTGAAGGATGGCGGGTCAAATCGAGCTCTACTTGGAGCTGGAAGGGGTCGAGGTACAGATCAGAATGGTGTTGGTGGTGAACAGATGTACCTGCTCTTCTAGGAATGATGTTTTTATTGATTTGACTGTTTTGTATTTGTAGATCTGTATAGCTGCCAGACGCTCCTAGCTAGAGCACCTTACAACTTGATGATGTTAGGAGTCTTGCCCAAGGACCCTTACTCTTATAGTGTAGGGGTAGTCAATGCCTTCAGAGGCTTCTCTCTCATTAGGTAGCATTTCAAACGAGAAGGAACCTCAGTTAGCATCGTGTGGGATATGCTTCATGACTGTGGAGTGGTATAGCCTTCCCTGCGCTGTACACGTGATACCTACGTACTCACAGCCTCCCCTGGCTTACTCACTCATCCTGGATCCGTAGCAGCTGTTTTCCCTGCATCAGCACCGTTTTGGGGATTGAAGTAGTGTGTGTACAGTCATGTCTGCCATTCTAGACTCAACTTAGCGCATTCAGTGGTACAGATAATCAGACTACAAGTTTGTGAAGCATCCTCATTCACTCACTGTCGGACTGAGGGTAAGGAGAGTTGGTGACTCAGCGACTCAGTTGGAGTCGCCAATGCTCATCTCTTCAGTCCCTGAAAAGAGCTGCTAAATAGTCAGTATCGTAAGTTCTCTCTCTCATGTTGAAGAGCCACCATGTTTAGAGGGCTAGCTCACTATTTACGCTAACATTACTGTCACCTAATGAGCTACAAATACGACCTTACAAACTGTGATAGAACCAGCCAAGGACTGTGCAGCTCCAAATCCCTACTGTTCCATACGGTTTCACTGTAGCAGCTGTTTAACGCTGTTCGATGTAGTTTCACTGCTGTGTCTTTCCTCCACCGTTGCATCAGGATTGGGAGAGCGTTGCCCTACTTTTAGTTTTTGAGTCCCCGAAAACCCCAATGCCCTCTCCACAGGTGGAGCCTCTGCTAATCACAGTGGATACATGAAGAGCCTCAGTGTTGGAAAGTTGGATAAAACATCATCAGAATAAGCTCAGCGTCCAGGAACCTTCAATCCACCCCATCTATTCACAGGTGCCTTTACCCTGCACCCCAGGCTGACCACAATCAGAGCTGAGGTTACGGCAGAGGTGAAGGTTCTTAAAGTTTAATGGAAATGTAAAGTGGTGGATCAGGGTGAAGGGAAACGTCTGGAGGAGAGAGGGATGACTCTGCCGTGTGCCCTCTATAATAAGGCTGAGAGAGAGTGGTGGAGAGTTGTGGGGGGTGTTGGTCGTATACCCCCCTCCCCCCCAGAAAAAAATAAATAAAAATATATATATGATGAAATATCAGTGACACTTACCATCAGCAACACGCTGGAACAAAAGATGTGGCTCCCGGACAGGTATCAGTGTGTGTGGTTCCAGTAAACCTTTACTGATTCAGCTGCTGCTTCTTCATTCCCCAGAGATAAACCTGCTTCCACCAACAGTCACCTGCTACACACACACACACACTCTAATAAACCTTTCGAAATATAAATACACCACTGCAACGTAGGAGAGCAAATCATAATCTATACTGACCATTCCTGGTAGTTACTCCATGATGGTCGCTGAGTAATTCATAGTAGTTCATAAGTATTCATAAGAGATGCTAATTTATACAAGTAGATGCGAATGTATTCATCACAGATGCTAATTTATTCATAGTATATGCTAATTTGTGTACAGCATATGCAAAATTATTCATAATACCACTAATTTATTCATAGTCAATGCTGGAGTATTTGTAGCGTGTACTATTTACTATACTAACGTATTAGTAGATGCTAATTTGCTCATAGTATGTGCTAATGTATCCACAGTAGCTATTTAGAGAAGATACTAATTAACAGTAACTAATGAATTACAAGTATAATAACTCCTGATTAAGCGTTAAGTGATGAGTGTTGTTTGCGTTCATGTAAGAAACAAGCCAGCAGGAGAAAATGATATGTACTATATGTGGTGGTATAAGCTTTATTGTCGTCATGTTACAAAGCCCGTTTGGGCTGGAGAGTTAAACGGAAGGTCAGCGGATCAGTTCAGGACACCCTACTGAACCAGTTCTTCTCAGACCGTTACCTATGAAGCCGCGTTTCCACCGAGGAGGCCCAGCGTGCTGCACAGGTTCCTTCCCGTTCTGACACACCTGATTTAGCCGGTGAGGGGTTTGGTGGGGAGTAGCATGGGGAAATGTGATGTTCCCCCCTGGCCGGGACGTTCAGAGTCCTGATGTGGTTCAGTGGTACTGTGAGAACACTTGTTTGAAGAGAAGAAGTGATTCTCCACTGACTTACATTCCTGAGGTTGTATATATGATAATTGTGTTTTGAGAAAAGAAGAAACTCCAGAGTCCTGGCATCTGTATTCCAGTCTCTCCGTGTACACAGATCAGTCCCGGATGCCGCGCCGGAAGCATTGTTTCTCGCTGCAGGGGCGCACGTCCCGCCGCCTTTATCTAGAGATTAGTTTATTCATACGGCTGAAAAAACCCATCTGACCACAAAACCACAGTACCTACATTCAGAGCTCAGAGTTATACACTCAACCTAACGAGAAACTGTAGAACAGACTCGGTTCATACCACAGTACCTACATTTAGAGCTTAGAGTTATACACTCGACCTAACGAGAAACCGTAGAACAGACTCAGTACATACCACAATACCTACATTTAGAGCTTAGAGTTATACACTCGACCTAACAAGAAACCGTAGAACAGACTCAGTATATACCACAATACCTACATTTAGAGCTTAGAGTTATACACTCGACCTAACGAGAAACTGTAGAACAGACTCAGTACATACCACAATACCTACATCCAAATGAGAAAACTTCGAGAAAAGAAGGAGTTTGGGTTGATGGGCATAAAGAGTGCGGTGTTTGTGCTGTGTCTCGAGCCAGCTTATTTCTGAGAAGCTATAACACAGCCCTGCAGTCACATCATGTCAAATTGTCCAACCCAACAAAAGTAGCTACACAGTTCTGGGTGGCACATGGACACGCAAAGGCCAATCCTCGTGGGTACCAACCTTAATGCCTGCAGTGCTGTACATGAACAGGAGGAATTGATTGTCAGCCTGACTGCCCTCCATTGTATTGGTGTCACTCGATTTCTCTCAGCTATTCCTGGGCTCCTCGGGCTCCTATCACAGTGGACGCACCTGCGTGGCGCCCGAGACCCGCTCCAGACCGTTCAGCTTCTTTGCTCCAGTCTGCCTGCCAGTTCTATTCCTTCCATGAATAACTTATGGCTTTGGGCCCGAACCAGGACGGACGCCAGCCATTCTCCCCGGGCAGAGAGCGTACGTCTTCAAGCCTGCTAAATCCACGGGTGCCAAAATAAGACCTGCACCCTGCACTCTGTTATTACAGCTTCTCAAAAAGCTGAATCTCACAGTTAACTGGAATATTCTTATACGGAAGCTGAAAGGAAGCTGGAGGAAGTTCTCTCTAACAAACCCGTTTCCCATTTTTTTATTTTATGGGTTCTTTTGCAACTTTTTGGCATTTAAAACTCGTAAACAAAGTTTCATTGGAAGCTTCTTATAGACATTTATATACAGAACAAAACCGAATTCATAGACACCAGCTGCCCGTAATACTGCATGAACAATTCATTATGTATGGACTAATAGAAACGGACCCACATGACTCAGAAATAAATCTCACTGCGTTAACTTCCATTACAAAACTTGACGGTGAATCGTCCAGGCCCATCGAACCGAATCAGAACAGGCTACGATCATAAAGCGTCTGCTCGTCTCCGTGTGGAGATAATTGCTAACAGCCTTCACGTTCTAATTACTGACGGGCTCTCGTAGACGTTCTCGGGAGAGGCCTCTGGAGAGTGTGTCTATTTACGTTGTCGAAAAGAGGCCAATTAGCAGTTTCTCCATCTGCAACTCCGAAATGTTCCGCTGCTCTCTCGCTGTTTGAACGGCGGAGCGCCTAAAAGGTTCGCGGCGGCGCTTCAGAGCGCTGCGCTGTAAGCAAATGGCTTCACCTAAAGAGGGAATCCGTCACGATGGGATTTCTCTAAGAGGTAATTAGGTGCTAATTTGGCTTGTTCGAGTTGTTGTTTATGAGGCACTGAGTGAAGCAGTAAAGGACCTGCAGCGCGAGTACGTGCTCGCTGACCTGCACTGAGGCGCATATATATATTTATTTATTTTCAGCTGGCAGGATGCCAGACTGGAGGTCCTGATGTCTCACAGTTGTCTGTGCTGTCTATTTATGGAGAGTGACAGAGCTCTAGTTATTTCAACAACATGTGTGCACACAAACCGGAGCAGGTGAAAGCCTGAGGTCCTAGTGGGGCTGGCCCAGAAAATTCGGACATTCGTTCGTTGGGTAGGTTTCACTTCCTTCAATAAAGGCGACCTGCAAAATACGTTTTGTCAGCACGTTTTTGTTCTGTAATTCACACCTTTTCATTGCAATGTTAAAATGTAGAAACATAAACAGTCTCGGTTCCATTGCGCTCACTCACGTCACGCTTCAGGCCGGTGGCAGTAAGCAGTGGTGGATGCAATTCACAAGCCATGTACCTGGTAGAGATCCCCAGGGTAAACTCCTCCTCCAGTGTCAGTGTCAGTTCCTCCCTTTAGACCTCCACTGGAGTAACAGTACTAAAGTATGTACCTTAAATGGACTTACTTTCACTCCACTCCGCTCCGCTTGTCAACACGTCCAGGTCCAAAGCTCTACTGAGTGGCCGAGGTTCTAGCCCTCTCAGCATGCTGTGTTCCTTGTGTTTGAATTGAGTCCAGAACCTACTCAGTTATCATTCTAGTGCTTTCCTTATGAGGAGACAGCCGAAACATGAAGACATGGTTGTATCGAGTCCATGTAGTTCGAGTGCTCACCATGGTAGCTGTATGTACTTACAGTGCTTTGCGAAAGTTTTCACCCCTCTTGGCATTTTCCGTGTTCAACCTGGAATTAAAATGGATCATTTGCATCATTTCCTTTACAGAACATGCCTACAACTCTGAACATTTGATTATTATTTTTTTTTTAATTGTGAAGCAAACAACAAATAGGACAAAATAACTGAAAACGTGGAAAATACACTACATCACCAAAAGTATTCACTCCCCCAAGTCACCAACTTTCGGCAGAGTCCATCACTACAGACCTCCAAACTTCATGTTTCCTTCAGATCAGCTCAAGAACCGTGTGTAGAGAGCTTCATGGAATGGGTTTCCATGGCCGAGCAGCTGCATCCAAGCCTTACATCACCAAGCCCAATGCAGAGCGTGGAATGCAGTGGTGTAAAGCGCCGCCACTGGACTCTAGAGCAGTGGAGACGTGTTCTATGGAGTGACCAATCACGCTTCTCCGTGTGGCAGTCCGATGGACGAGTCTGGGTTTGGCGGTTGCCAGGAGAACGGTACTTGTCTGACTGCATTGTGCCGAGTGTAAAGTTTGGTGGAGGGGGGATTACGGTGTGGGGGTGGTGTTCAGGAGTTGGGCTCGGCCCCTTAGTTCCAGTGAATGGAACTCTTAATGCTTCAGCAGACCAAGAGACTCTGGACTATCTTATGCTCCCAACTTTGTGGGGACAGTTTGGGGACGGCCCCTTCCTGTTCCAACATGAGCGAATTTGGTGTGGAAGAACTGGACTGGCCTGCACAACCTCCTGACCTCAACCCGATAGAACACCTTTGGGATGAATTAGAGTGGACACTGTGAGCCAGGCCTTCTCGTCCAACATCAGTGTCTGACCTCACCAATGTGCTTCTGGAAGAATGGTCAGAAATTCCCATGCACACATTCCTAAACCTTGTGGAAAGCCTTCCCAGAAGAGTTGGAGCTGTTCTAGCTGTAAAGGGTGGAACATCATATTACACCCTATGGATTAAGAATGGATGTCAGTTCATGTGTGTGTGATGGCAGACGAGCGAATACTTTTGGCAGTGTAGTGTATGTATTCTATGGCTCCCTTAACACTGATGATCCAACTGTATTAATTTTAAGATGGTATGCGGTTCTCCAGTGTTCTGTAAACCCTAACAGTAAGCTCAGGAGTATCCGGTGACATACGTCACGATAACGATAGTGTACCGCCTGTGCTTTTTACTGATGCTGTACGTATAGAACACACAGAGCCCTCATAGTCATCAGTCTGATTGTGTTCAGTGAAGAGGCCACTGGGGCAATTACAGTCACTGACCTCCACTTTGTATGCCTCTCATCTTAATTCCTTCACAGCACAGTGGAGCATGCATGGCCCTCCGAGACCCTCGGGCTGTGTGAGCGCCAGGGTGTTGCGTGTTAATTAGATGAAACACTCAGAGAGTCCGAGACAGCACAGACTGACCCGCAGAGAATACATCCGCCGAGGCAGTAAACAGCATTAGAGCCGCACCATCTCTCCTCCACCAATGATGGGCACACTTTACTGACCCCACATTCCTCCACTTACAGTGTAACAAACGCTCTAAAGACTACGGAACCATTTAGTGCACACAGGCTGGTCCTCTACACACTACTGGGGCTGTCACGATTGTTTTTAACTGCTCCTGATACAAATATATTCATCATATGAAGGCATATGACCGTTTGAATCTGTTCAAACAACCAAGTTTCACATCTGACTCACCAGCACTGTGTAGTTCCCCTCTGACTGCAGCCCCGTAGCGTCTCAGGCAACATCCAGGCAAGCCGAGTATGGATATGAATGACTGTGGAAACACACATAGAGGTTTATTAACCACTGCACACACATCTCCAGTCATGGACAAGCAGCTTGTTTAGACTGATCAGTTTTGGGTCACAATTTTAGCTGCTGATTTACAAAAAAACCCTGATTTACGAGTCCCCTTAAGATGGTAATAACTTCAGGCTCCTGCAGATGGCTATAAATCCCTGCGGGGTGTGAGTGACGGGATCCATAGATTGGGAAGAGGTGGTACAGTGCAGGGAATGTCTCGTTCCATGTGTGGAAAATGGCTCCAGAGCAGATGTTAATGATTGGCTAAAAGGAGTGACTGCATTTGGGCGTGCCAAAGACCATAGTGTGAAGGAAGTAGCTGAATCTGCAGGTGTGTGGAAGCGTACGGTCATACGGGTCTACCAGCAGTGGATAAAATCCCGGTCTACAGGGAATTCTCCTCGGAATTGTGCCAGGGAAGGCATCCACCAAATCTGGACCAACTGACCAATTCTTTGATGTAAGAGTGTCTGAACATTGATGTGGCTACATCCAGAAATTTGTCCAGTCCATGCCCAATCCAATCACAGCTGTTATTGGAGCTGGTGGAGGGGTTGCACGCTGTTAGGTACAGATCAGTCACAGGGGGCCGGTTTGTCTGCTGAGCTTATGGTTGATTACATTTTGCCATAGAAATACTGAAACCTTCAGGAATATTTTTAATGCACAGTATTCCAGATAGAAGCTGGGATCATTGACTCGTATCACTTTTTTAAATGATTTGATTTTAATAGTACAACAGTGGAACACTGCATGCTTTGTGATTTGATCTTCAACCTTTTTATGAGGTTCTGGACCACAGGAGGTGAAATATCCAAATCCCGTCGTACCTTTGTTTGAGGAACATGTGTTTAAACATTCGGCAGGCTGGAGATCCTCAGCCCATCTTCACTCCTAAAGGACTCGTTCTCTCCTGGATGCTGCTTTTGTCTCAGATCATGATGACACGTGTCACCTGTTGGCATCACCACATGTTTCAAATCACATCACTATAATATCTGATCTCATTAGTGAGCCTAAACTGCCCCAACTTTTTCAGAAACGTGTTGCAGACATTTCTGTCGACCAAACGAAACCTGAAATCTCCTGTGTTCATACCGTCTGCAGTCACATACAGCTGAAAGGTAACAGTAAAACTTCAGGGCCGTATGGCCGGGTGTGTTTGTGGTCTAAGCCCAGCCTGTTCTGCTGTATCCAGGTATCCAGGGTGTGGTGGAGGCTTACCAAAACTGCCTACCAAAAATCCAGCTGTACGGCCCCACCAACATCGCTCCCATCATCCAGAAAGTGGCCGACTCTGCTTCTGAAGAGGTGCACACCCGGGAGGCCATGGTAAGGAGCCGCTCTCTCTCCTTCTCCGGCACCGTAACCATCTTTCTCACCACCTGAAAAAAAGTAAAAGCACCCACATCATCCAAGTTCCGGATCACCTTATAGCTAGTTCAGCTCTGGAAAACGGGATAGACACTTCAGAGAGGAAGTAGGTGGGCACTGTGAGGCAGATGCAGTGAAGCTGCTCCGGTTTGGACCCCTTAACTTAAGCGTGACCCAAACGTGGATTAACATGATTACAGCTTAAACAGAGAGGGGGAGAGCAAAATCACCGGAGAAGGACGGACGGGTGTGATTATCCCAGCATACAGGTGTCTGAACTCACACCATGTTAAAGTAGGTTACCGTTAAACCCAGTGTGGAATCGCCCACCGTCATTAGCCTGGCACCCTGGGATGGCCAATATGGCAAGTCACCATAATAATAATATATCACATACAACATGCTGAATATGTGGATATCGCCAGTAATTAGTTCTGTTTAACCGGATTCAGTGTAAAAATCGGTCCACAGTTTTTATAATGTGCCACTGACATCGCATGGCATGCATTACACAGATTTCACATAATGCAATATCATATTTATGCCGTATCACTGACCTCTCTACTGGAGCTAATGACATTAAATACAGACAGGCTAGCAAAAAGGGCATCACTGCAGTGGTGGTCATTTCAGATCAAACCAAGTTGGGAGGGTGGGGACTCATTACTACATCATCTCAGTGTAGGGCGAGGGAGGACCATCAGGAGGCGACAACACAGGTAGGCTAAACTGCGTGTTGCAACTGCCATGCGTGCCTTGGCACTGACACACGGGCTCGCTCCCCACTCCGTTTATTCTGAACCAGACTTCCACACGTATTAACACTCACTGTAAACACACAAGCATCCGTCTCGGAGCTCTCACAACAGGCATGTGATCGTATAGTTTGCTCACATTATAAAAATGACAGATAAAAAGCTTTTTTTTCTCTCTAATGCTCAACAAAATGTGCAGTTCGCAAAGCAAGTAGAAAACAGCTGTTCAGTGTTGCGTGGCTATCAGCGGCAACATGCATGCAAGGAGAGACACACCTGAAACAGACTTTAACATGTGTTCATCTTCACCTGTAACGGACGGCGGCAGGCTTCACCAGCTGAACACATCAACATGAAGACGGAATGAGCAGTTTAGGCAGCTTTGCTGCCATAGCTCAGCACCGAGTTAGCATCCAAGACCAAAATACCAGACAGACCAAAAACCACCACACGATCATGTGACCCATTAGAAGTATATCCTAAAGCTTTGGCTCAACATGGACTGAATTATTACACATCAGTAATGAATTACAGCAGCTACATATCATCCATCTTGGAGCTCTCACTCGTTGGATGGAGGTACGACAGCAGCCGACGGACACAGCCTGCCGTGACGTCGTTACAAGACAAGAAAAAGCTCTTTAAAATGATTTAAACCTCTTTTATAAAATAATATATATATATTTTATGGTGAAACTCTGTTTTATTAACCATGTAATTTCAACTGGTAGTTTCACCTGAGAGGGCGCAGCGGAGGCTGAACTGACCGTGTTCACGTTTCAGCTAGAACGAAGTCATTTATGATGACAAAGCAACATATTTCAGCCTGATCTGATTTAAGATTAATTATACACAGTATAACGCCATCTCTCCACCTCCCTCTGTCTCCGTCACCCCTCCCGTATCCCTCTCCCGCTCTGCAGCAGTACTTCATCCTCCTGATCCTGACGGACGGCGTGATTACGGACATGGCGGACACTCGAGAGGCCATCGTTCACGCCTCCCACCTGCCCATGTCCATCATCATCGTCGGTGTGGGCAATGCAGACTTCACTGACATGCAGATCCTGGACGGAGACGATGGAATCCTCCGCTCACCGAAAGGAGAGCCGGTCCTGCGGGACATCGTACAGTTTGTGCCCTTCCGCAACTTCAAACATGTGAGTTCGGGTTAGCGCATACGAACACATCCAGGTGTATTCATGTTGGATCAGGATTGGCCTCTCTGTGGTATGTGGGTAGATGTAGCTGAGCGAGCTCTCTCATTGGTCAGGACTTGAGGAGCGGGATTTAAGGGATTACATTATGAAATTAACTAATCCCACTTTGATTTAGGATGTTTTGAGTGTAAACGTCCTGGAGGTTCAGCCTACATCACTGATGGTAAATGCGGGATCCTGTAGATCCTGCAGATCCTGCAAGTAGGATCTGGTCAGTTGTTAGAAGAGGCTCTGGGTCAGGGTTTACATGCAGCCTGGAAATCTGTTAATAATTCAACCAATAACTCAATAGGAATAACATACACGTCCGTGTAAACACCCCAGTCGGAACAGACATTCCTAATTACTCTCTGATTGGACGAGGTGAGTAATCCTGTAAAAAAAAAAATCTGTTAAATGGAAGAATAAAGGAAATATGAACGTCCGGTAATCTGGTAATCTGTTAATAATTTGACCAATAGCTCAAGAGGAATAACATACATATACACCTCAGTCGGAACAGACATTCCGAATTACTCTCTGATTTGATGAGGTGGGTAATCCTGTAAAAAAATAAAATAAAATAAAATAAAATAAAATAATTCAGCTCAGGTAACTCACACTACTGCTCATCTCACTCTGACCGGACTCATGCAAGGCTTGTTTGTGTGATTTTGGACAAGACTACTTTTAGTGTGAATGTGAAACTGAGCTAATCATCAGACTGCTGAGTGGAGTGTTCATATGAACTCCTCAGTCCTAAACTATTACCCAAGTGAATTAGATTAGACTGACAGAAATCTCTGCAGGTAAACAGTCATACATACAAGCTCAAATACACCGCTGCTGTCAGAACAAAATCTCATATCTGCAAAATAATAACCTGACAAGAGAAAGAAAAAACAACAACAACAACAACAACAACAACAAAGCTTTACTTTCAGTGCAAGTCAATGTAACCAGACGTCTTCCAAAGTACTTTTGGGCCACTTCGTTTGGTGTAATTAATCAATTAATCAATTAATAATTAATCATGAACTTTTTACACACAACTTCGGCATTTTTAAATTATATCAAAAACTGAAACACGGCAAAAATGATACAGCAATATGTTAGGGTACGCTAGCAGCCTAAAATCATTTAAGCTAGGTTGCCAAACCAGTGTGGGCTGATGTTAGCTTAGCACTCACATGCTATCAGAATCCTATAGATGTGCCAGCAGAAATTAGCACTGTTATAGCGGCGTCATGGTTAGCGATCAGTATTCTGGAAGACATTTAAATGGTAAATAATAAACACAAATCAAATGAAAGAAAATAATAATTCTATGACTTTTTGGAAATTTTGGAATTCTGTAAATATTCCAATTTGTTCATACTTTAAAATCTATATTAAACTTGTTATTCTCAATTTCACAAAAAATTTCACTTCAGTTTATGAAGTAGTAGTTTATGAAGTGGTAGTTTATGAAGTGGTAGTTTATGTTGTGCAAGCACATTTTCCTTCAGGTATGCGTTGTCATTCCTTTCCATCATCCTCCCTCGGCGGGAAGCCTCGCCCACCAGTGCTAAGTGTGCTAATATTGTACATTAGCTATCAGAAGCAGATTAGCGCCACTAAATACAATTAAACAGACGCGCCTTCAGAGAAGTACTCTCTCAAGTTCACACTCAGCTTGGTTGTAGAGAAGGGACACGTGCTCACGACTCTCCAGCTCTTTCCCGAATACAGCAGGTACTTATTTTATTTCTTTAATTATCCGGCTAATTGGTGCAGCTAGCCTCGCGTTCACGCACTAGCCCTCTTCCTTTAATCAGCGCATCGCTATGCGGAGGTTTCCACCCGGCGTCTCGATGATGTCTGAAGGGCCGTGAAAAAGGTTCTCGTTAATTACTGCCCCCTTAACGCTCACCCTGCCTGCGCTACAGAGACCCACGGACATTACCGGGCCTTTAATCACCGTCGGCTCTCCCGGTGTAGCTGCTCCATCTGAAACCGGGGTGTAGAGACGGAATTTCAGGCTGAACCCACCTGATCATCTGGAAACTGTTCTAGGTACAGTGAATTCGGAACTAGGCAAAGCTCCTGCAGTTTTAAATAAACATGTTATCAGAACCGTTAGCACAGACACTGAGGCATATAAGCCGAGCGGTCCGGGTTGGTTTAGTCATGACTGCATTGAAAATGAAACGCAGCGGAGACTCCTTCACCTCCTGCTGCCTTGTCTGTTGCATCTGAAGCACTCTGCCTTGTTGTCAAAGGAGGTATATAAAGGAACGGCTGGCCCGCGGAGCGACTGGGGAACAGCCTGGCCGTCAGAGGAACAGGCGTACAGGTGAAATTCACTGGAGCAGCAGTGAGCTTTAATTCTGTTTTCCGTTCCACCTTAAACGATGCAGCAGACGCTTTTCTGACAGTCTGAGAATAGGCTCAATCTGAACTAACGACCAAACCACATGACCCTTTTCCATTACGCCAAAAGTCCAGTCCTCCCTAACAAGCTCACTGTCCCACGCAATCTCACTGACTGGCTTCACCAACAGCTGTTTAGTCCCCATCCTGTGAGGTCTCGTCACGCTGTGCGTGTAGAAATGCTTCTAATTTCATTATTCAACATACCTGGAAGTTCATCCGTGATGGAGAAGCTTTCTGTGTCCTTCCAGGTTTTGGTGACGCCGGGGACAGTTCTAAACCCAATTCCAGTCATTCCAGCTTCCCTGTAGCTGTTTATTTTGCTTGATGCAGGACAACACCATGACCGCTCTGCAGCACAGTGACCCTGCAGTCACACCAGTAGCGACGTCGTGCCTCTGGACATTTCGGAGCCGGAGCGTACTGTTGGCTGCGTTCCCGCTAAAAATAGGAGAGAAATCACACGTGTTTGTTTGTATTTAGTCCCTGCGCAGTGCCTCACTGTCAGTGCAGTCAGTGTGCAAAGAAAACGGAGCTCCATCTTGTGACTGCTGTATATTTGTGGGCAAATGCGCCGTCACGCTTCCAAAACCACTCTCTACTGACCGTGATGAGCGCCACCTCATTCCAATGTCACTTAACCACCGTAAGATGACCTCAAGTGACCTACAGAGAGACTGGCGAGCGGTGGCTGGGGTGAACAGATCTAAATACAATATTTGATCTGGAATTTGGGAGACGTGTTTCCAGTAGTGTAGAGAATCAAACAGAACTGCTCATTTTGGACAAACACAAACCCAGAACCTGTACAACTAGAGGAACCTTAGAGAGCCTTAAATCAGGGGGGAAGCCTTAAATTGGGGGGGCTTAAATCGGGGGGCAGTCCTGGGCTGGAGGTTAGGGAACCAGCCTTGTGACCGGAGGGTCGCCAGTTTGATTCCCTGAACTGACAGTAACAACTTAAGTGCCCTTGAGCAAGGCACCTAACCCCCAACTGCTCACTGGGCCAACCACTCCAGGCAACTGTGCTCAGTAGTGTGTGTGTGTGTGTGTGTGTGTGTGTGTGTGTGTGTGTTTCACTTCACGAATGCGGAAGACTAATTCCTCTGTGAGTAACACAAATGGCACTCTCTAAACTCTCTCCTCAGAGAATGATTGGCCTCACCTAAATCAGAGTCCAGGAACCGTGCAGGTTTTTCCGCAGCAACAAAGTTCACCTGTCTTATTTAATTCATCTTACCCAACGTTGCACCTCCTGCGATGTGAGTACTGTGCATGCGCACACTGCGATGACTATGTAGGAACTAATATCTAGGAACCAAAAAAACCCAAACAAACAAACAAAGAGTGTACTCAACCTTCGCTGACTCCGCCCAAATCGCTCTCTAGCGCTCACGCTGCCTCCTGAAGAATGAATGAGCTCGGGCAGCACGCTGAGCTCTGTTGTGTCGCTGCCGATGTGAGATCTTGACCACGAGATTAAAAGACTAAATGATTAAAAGACATGATTAGAAGAATAGCCGCAGCTGAGACGCATTCACCACTGCAGTAATCGTCCAAATAAAGCACACACTAGTGAACACACCCACTAGGGGGCAGTGAGCACAGCTGCCCGGAGCAGTTGGCAGTCCTAACCACGGCGCCCGGTGAGCAGTTGGGGGTTAGGTGCCTTGCTCAAGGGCACTTCAGTCATTACTGTCAGTTCAGGATGTCTGCACCGACTTGCTACACAACATTTTTATAGGACAACGAACTTCAATAGTAGCTGCTAATAGGGATGCACCGATCCGATATTAGGGTCGGATATCGGTTCCAATATGAATTAAATTAGCCTGATCGGATATCGGATAATTAGGCTGATCCATGGCATCAGTAGCATGTGATCACAGACCGGCGCTACGAGGTGAGCTAACAGTTCCCCAGCAGAGTGGACTCTGTGTGCTAGTCACGAGAGACGTGTACATGGCAACGTGAACTCAAGACTGAGGAACCAAGGGCCGGCACTCTCAGGCTTAAGTAGCGTGAGCTGCAGGTGTTAGCGTTTACCACTTGATTGCTCATTGGTTGCCCTTTGTCTCCCCCGAGTGGCCGGAGGTGGATCTGCAGGAACCCGAGACCCGAGAACAGGAACATGGAGCGAGCCAGAGAGTCAGCTGTACGAGTGAGCTCAGTAAAGTAGTGTTCGTGTCAGTCCTGGTCCCGTACGTCGCTCCCTCATGGTGAAGTATACGGTTTATTCATTCAAAAATGGTATCGGGTCCATATCGGATATCCACAGATATGCTAAGTTTATGTATCGGTGCTGGTATCGGAACTGGACAAGCTGGATCGGTGCATCTCTAGTTGCTAAGAGGGGAAAAAACTACTTCTAGCAGTCAGGTGGCAGACTGGCCTTCTGAATCTACTACGTGGGAATAACAGTGCAACACGTCGATACAGAAACAGGGCCTGATATAAACCACTCTGTTCATTACAGCGGGAGTGTTTTGGTTTTGTCCGCTTGCGTCTCCTGACGAGATGTTATTCAGTATAGCTGTTCTCGTACGGTTATTGTCATGTTCGATAGAGCTTTCTACCGTTTTAACAGCTGGCTGTCGGGAGATACTGCCACTCAGAATGCCTCTCAGCCAATCACACCGCAGGGTTAACCAAGTGTGGTACAATTAACAGGAACTTTGTCTGTTTTCAGGATCGCTTATCTTCTCAGCCTGAAAGATGCCTCATTATGTACTGCACAGACTGGCTGGGAAATAAAAGAAAGTTCCCCAACAAAAACTGTCTCAGTTCCGGCCGCGCTGGCACTCCTAACGAGACACGGCTCTTGAAGGCAGCAACAAAAGCATGCTGTAATTTCAAGCAAATTATTTCTGTTTTGAAGCTTATTGAAAAAAAAAATTACACAGTGGAGAAACTGTGTATAAAGTACATCCCCTGTGGCTGAAACGTTCCTAACAGCGTGTACCACCTCCACCAGCACCAATAACAGCTGGGACTGGATTCGGCATGTCCTGGACAAGTTTCTGGATGGAGGCCACATCAATGTTCAGACACTCTTACATCAAAGAATTGGTCAGCTGGTCCAGATTTGGTGGACGCCTTCCCTGGTGTTCTCTACTGGTTGTTCCAGCGAGTCCCACAGAGGATTCAAATCTGGGAATTTCACGGGCCAGTCCAGATGTGTGAATGCTAATCAGTCACATTTGCGGTCATCTTGGAATACCAGGATAGGAATGTTATGTTCCTCGGTAAGATGATGAGTTATAGAGGAAGCCTGGCTGTCCAGCGGCTCCGTGTAGGCACTGTGGTTCAGATCTACTGTCAGCTCAACTAAAGAACCCATTTCCACATAATTAACACCCCCAGAACATCTCAGAAGGGACTCCCTCTGTGAGGGGTTTTGTCCTGGGAGCCAAAATACCCAGTATAAATGGAATAGGCCATGGTAGATCATGGCAACACAGGATGTTTTCTCTCTCCAGGTCTCCAGTTTGTGTCTATGAGCTATAAGCCAGAAATGATTCTTCTGAAATTAAACCTTGCTCTTGCTATCCCTGATGAGGCCTGGGGCGTTATTGTGTTATGGCTAATTGGGGTTAATATGTTTTGGGAGCTGGAGCAGTGAAATGTTGGAACTTCTGGGGTACTGGGTCATATAAACACAGCCCAAAATAATCAGAGATGCGTGAAGTTGTTTGCACAGGGTTACATGAACGTGAATCACAGTGGTGAAGCGTTCTTGTGGCTCTCTCAAACTAGCCAGGACATGCGCATTGCAGAGCATTTGGTGGACACTGAACGCGGAGCGACTTTCAGAAGATGAGCTGTTTGCTTTTCGGCGAGCATCGCGGTTGGGAGCTCCACAGCTTAACTGCTTCCAGTGGTCCGGAGCTGGTAGCTCGGCTTACAGCACTATTCCAGCCATTTCTCCAAACGCCGGCATCTGTGGCCTCAACCAGACGGCTGCCAGATCCATTTCTCTCCCCTCAACAAGGTCTAATTGGCACTCAGCCAGGCCTTGTCAGTCTCTTCCCCGCAGCTTCTACCCATAAACCTTCACAACCCTGTAGAACTGGGTAAAATTCAATATCGCTGTATTTCCCAGATACAGCATCGTGCAGAAGTCTCAGACTGTCAATCGCGGTCCAGAGAAAAACAAGTACCTCCAAAATGGCCCAATTTACAGGAGAGGACAAAAACCTCATTTCATTCTAATGGAAGTCAATGGAACCAGATTCTCCCCCCGCCCCCCGTGTGAAATGCTCACACAGTGTAAACAGCAGCTGCTGTGTTAAAGCGACGCATAAAAGGAAAAATCAACAGAAATGGAGATACATGATTTTCTTTGGACGGCAACGATATTTAACAAAGGTGACACTTTAACAGCTACATACACTGTACTGCCAAAAGCATCGCCCCGTCTGTCTTCACACACATATGAACTTGAGCTACATCCCATTCTTAATCCATAGGGTCCAAGTCGGCCCAGCCTTTACAGCTGTAACAGCTCCAACTCTTCTGGGAAGGCTTTCCACAAGGTTTAGGAATGTGTTCATGGGAATTTCTGACCATTCTTCCAGAAGCACATTTGTGAGGTCAGACACTGATGTTGGACGAGAAGGCCTGGCTCGCAGTCTCCACTCTAATTCATCACAAAGGTGTTCTATCAGGTTGCGGGCCAGTCCAGTTCTTCCACACCAAACTCCCTCATCCATGTCTTTATGGACCTTCCTGGCCGTCCCCAAACTGTCCCCACAAAGTTGGGAGCCTGATATGGTCCAGAGTCTCTTGGTCTGCTGAAGCATTAAGAGTTCCTCTCACTGGAACTAAGGGTCCGAGCCCAACTCCTGAACACCACCCCCACACCGTAATCCCCCCTCC
>CM067497.1:24650461-24663592 GCA_034552555.1 Semaprochilodus insignis
CACACACACACTAGGGGGGCAGTTGGGGGTTAGGTGCCTTGCTCAAGGGCACTTCAGTCATTACTGTTGGTTCAGGGAATTGAGGTAGCAACCCTCAGTCACAAGGCAATATATTAGTAATATTAGTAATATATATATATATATATGTATTAGTAAAATATATAAGAAACTCACTATATTGCTAGATAATTTGACTTGTTTCAAGCTAATTACTTCAAATAAGCGAAATTATCTGCCAATATAGTGAGGAAATTTGAGGACAATTTTACTAAAATTGTTTTTTTTATCTGGAACTCATGCATCAACTAGATATAAGATCATTTTACTTGCCAGGATATCATTTTTTGCAATGTAAAAACACATTTTTCTCCATGTTTCCAATATTTCTATTTTTTCCACTTAGAAAATTAACAAAACATCCCATTTGAGCAGGGATGCCTAAACCTTTGCATACACTGTTCCCATTTAGTCTTGTTTTATATGCCAAAACTACACTGCCTGGCCAAAAAAAAGGTCACGCTCTAATATTTCGTTGGACCGCCTTTAGCTTTGATCACGGCATGCATTCGCTTTGGCATCGTTTCCACAAGCTTCTGCATTGTCACATTATTCATTTCTGTCCAGAGTTGCAATAATTTTTCCCTGAGATCTTGTATTGATGATGGGAGATTTGGACCACTGCGCAAAGTCTTCTCCAGGACATCCCAAAGATTCTCAATGGGGTTCAGGTCTGGACTCTGTGGTGGCCAATCCATGTGTGAAAATGATGTCTCATGCTCCCTGAACTACTCTTTCATAATTTGAGCCCGATGAATCCTGGCTTTGTCATCTTGGAATATGCCCGTGCCATCAGGGAAGAAATCCATTGATGGAATAACCAGGTGGTTCAGTATGTTCAGGTAGTCAGCTGACCTCATTCTTTGGGCACATGATGTTGCTGAACCTGGACCTGACCAACTGCAGCGACCCCAGATCATAGCACTGCCCCCACAGGCTTGTACGGTAGGCACTAGCCATGATGGGTGCATCACTTCAGCCGCCTCTCTTCTTACCCTGATGCGCCCATCACTCTGGAACAGGGTAAATCTGGACTCATCAGACCACATGACCTTCTTCCATTGCTCCAGAGTCCAATCTTTATGCTCCCTAGCAAATTGAAGCCATTGTTGCCGGTTAGCCTCACTGACGAGTGGTTTTCTTAAGGCTACACAGCTGGTTAGTCCCGATTCCTTGAGTTTCCTTCGCATTGTGCGTGCACCAAACGTTTAAGTGATCAGCATCATTCAAGATTTTTTTCCTTCCTGGAGATGATGTTTCCTCACTGTCCTTCCACTTTTTAATAAGACAGTTCTTAACCCGATTTAGTAGTTTCAGCATCTCCTTAGATGTTTTCTCTGCTTGATGCCAGTAATGTGACCGATCTGAAACAGATGAACATCTTTTCCACGACCACAGGATGTGTCTTTCCACATGGTTGTTTAACAAATGAGACTACTCACTGCAGCAGTTATGGTTAAATAACTTGTTGCCAGCTGAAACATGATCACCCACGCAGTAATTATCCAATGAGAGGCTCTTACCTATTTACTTAGTTAAATCCAGGTGGTGACCTTTTTTGGCCAGGCAGTGTATGCATAAAATTACGTAGCATGGAAACGCAGCGGCTAACCCATGTCGGCTAAATGAATGTAAATGAGCATACAACAAACCCTGAATGGAAAAAAAAGCAAGAAACACTACGTTTATGGTCTGAAATTTATTTCAAACTCTATCCAGCATGAACACAACATTGGAATCGGTACTCGTTTTTGGAATTCTATCTTTTTTTTACACTTCAGTTTTCCCATCATAGCCATACGTGTAGTGCTATTGACGTGACCGCTAGTGGTCCTAACTGGGACTGTGTAAGAGTGAAGCAAGAACCGCAGAGGCCGAGAACTTGAGGCACCTTTTATTTGTCTGTTGCTTTTCCCTGCATTTACTTTCACGCAGCCCGGACGTCACTGATTGAAGCGCTGATTTTGCTGTGGACAGGCCTGCTGACTGCAGACTCGTCCTCGTCCTCCTTCTGTATCACCGCAGTTTCTGTTCCTCTAGCGCGGGCCGGCCACTCGCCTGCACTCGTGCATCCTGTAGGCGCACATGTAAAAGATACCTGCAAAGCAAATCAGATAGCACTGAGACTGACGGCTGATCGCAGCATGTGGCCACAGAGGTCATGTGTGGCAGCCACGAGGGAAATCACCATCACTCTCTTTTCACTCACCTGCAAAGAAGGTCATGAGCAGGGCAACCCAGCCTAGTATGTAGGACCAGGAGAAACGCCAGTCACCGAAGCGCTTTCCCAAGAAGTTCACCGTCACCCCCGTGTAGATCGCCATCGCAAGCAGAACAAAGAGAGCTGCCGAGATTTAGCGTGTAGGTTAGCGTCAGGGGCTCAGTCACTGTTAAGGAACTCTTAATATGTGGATGCTAACAATTAGCAGTATGCTAAATTAGCTATACACAAGATACACAACCCAGATAGCAAGCGTATATCGGCCCACTGGCTTAAGAAGGTCGGCTCCTTGCTGACTGTTGGTCACTGCTGGTCCACCCGCAGACCTCAACGAGTTTACTGTCCGGCATATGCAAAAAGACTTTTATTTTGGAAAATAAACTAAATAAGCTCAAAGTAACCAATAAGCTCACTGGACATCTTGCGTGTTTAAGGTGGTGGTAGCTTCAGGCTCCTGCAGATGGGGCTGCACGAGGATGATGGGGCTATAAATACCTGCGGGGTGTGAGTGACGGGATCCATAGATTGGGAAGAGGTGCTCCAGTGCAGTGAATGTCTCGTTCCATGCGTGGAAAATGGCTCCAAAGCAGATGTTAATGATTGGCTAAAAGGAGTGACTGCATTTGGGCGTGCCAAAGACCATAGTGTGAAGGAAGTAGCTGAATCTGCAGGTGTAGGGAAGCGTACGGGTCTACCAGCAGTGGCTAAAATCCCAGTCTACAGGGAATTCTCCTCGGAATTGTGCCAGGGAAGGCATCCACCAAGTCTGGCACAACTGCAAGTTATTTTCAATGGATGATGGAAGCCGGAAATATAAGTAGATCAGCCTGACCGCCAGTGAGCAACCCGAAAATGATGATGGATCACCAGCTTTGCTGTTAGCGGGCCAACAGCGGGCCGCTTTCCGCTTGCTATCAGGGAAAGGAGTCAGCAGCTTTAGCGCTTTGGTTAATTTAACGTGCAGCAGGCTAGGAGCTCACTTGAAACGAAAAACATGATCCCTGCAGCAAAGGAACGGTTGAACCTCTCGAAAGCGGAGAAGTGAGCGAAGGAGAGGATGCCGGCGATGATTCCCGCGAAGCACGACATCGCAGACAGAATCATGAAGGCCCTTGTGGCATTCCAGTATGCTAGAGGGAGAGGTAGAGAGAGGAGGGAGAGAGAAAGAGGAAGGAGGAGAGAATAGATTAGCTAGTGCTAATGCCTTGAACCGAGTTGAGGTGTTCAGGAAAGACCAGAGCCCCCTGTACTTCCTGTGGAGGCTGAGGTCCTAAGGTATGTGCACTAAGCTCCTATGGACCTGCTGGAGCGAGTGCTGTATTGTATGCTGTGGCTCTGTTATAGGAGTTCAGTGAACACTCTGGAGGTCGAGGCAGAACAAAGGACTGTCAGCCAGCTGTTAGCCATCTTGGGCAACACCTCATACCCTCTGTATGCTACACTGGGGAAGCAGAGGAGCACATTCACTGGCAGACTCTTACAGCTGCAACCAGTCTCCGTATGCAGAGACAGGACTGAGCTCCTGCTGTCTGAACTGTGCTGAACTACAGTCTCAACTCCTCGCTATATATAGACTGTTGTAAATATACGCTGGGCTGCAGGGACGCTCTCACCTAGTGCTCTACACTGTAAATACTGCTGCTAATGCTGGGTGTGTTTATACTCATGCTGTATTAATCTACTTCATTCCATATAGAGCAATACCTGCTCTTAATACAGCTAATCTGTTCTATATGCCTGTGTAAATATAGATTAGATTATGTAAATAAAGCTGTAATGGGTATATTTTTATTTCTATTCTCATATACTCTATTTATGTCTATTCTTATTTCTGTCTAATGTATGTAAGTTTATGTGCAGTATCTATCTATCTATCTGTCTATCTATCTGTCTGTCTGTCTATCTATCTATATATATCTGTCTGTCTGTCTGTCTGTCTGTCTATCTATCTATCTATCTATCTATCCAGCCATTCATCTGTCTGTCTGTCCATCTGTCTGTCCGACCATCCGCAAATCTGTCATCCATCAATCTACATATCCATCCATCTATCTGTTTGTCCGTCCATCCATCTGTCTGTTTTCTCTGTCTGTCTGATCATCCATCTGTGCCATCATCAATCTATTTGTATGTCTGTCTGTCTGTCTGTCCATCCATCTGCCCATCCGTCAGTCTGTCATCCATCAATCTATCTATGTATTTGTCTGTCTGTCTGTCTGTCTGTCTGTCTATCTGTCGGTCTTAGACTGATCAGTATAGCATTCAGTTTTTGAATTTAGTGTTTATTTATTGTATTTTGAATCAGACAGACGTGTTAATGATTGTATGTTAGTCATATGTGGGGTAGGTGTTTTTTTTGACCACCTAAAGTGACTAAGCGGTCATAAATATTTCATATTATCAGTGTTTAGGTCTGACTGTGAGCTGTTAGTGAGCTACTGTAAGCTGATATTAGCCAATATTTTATTTTTAGCCACCTTTCAACCTAGACCAGCACAGTATAGCACGGCTGGTCACCAGCAAAATTAGCATATGTTGTGTTTTGGATGCTATCATGACCAGCTAAACCAGCATAGACCAGCACTGGACCAGTATAGACTTCACACTGGTCACACTGGTTTTGATGTATAACCAGCGTTCACAGAATATTTCTCACCACGTCTAAAAACTCAAGCAATTTGACCATTAGCTCTGTCGGCCTGATGAGCATGGAACTTACCGATACTATCTGTCTGCATGTAGCACTTCCCGGACATGCAGTAGCGCCACAGGCCCTGGTGAGCGAAGCTGCCGGACAGGCGGTACTGCATCCAGTAGTCTGTGGCGGTGGAGACCACCAGGAGGATGTTCCCCACGATGGCGCAGAATAGGCCCCCTCCCATAAAGCTATACATCCTGACTGACGCGGTGGAGGCTGCAAAGCTCAACACGCTGCATTCAGGACGGCCAGAGAGGATCAGATCACATGGCAAAGTTAGTGCACAGCATTTCTCTTTGTCTTCCACCAAACGTTCCATATGGAGGCCGACCTTAGGGCCGCCATTTTGAATTTCTAGTGGCCTTATCCTCTCAAAACTAGAAGATAACGTGACAGGCTGACCACTGGCTTCATATGGAAGGTAAAATGCTAATGCTAGCAATTCACAGTCACACAGTGGACAGTGTTAGTCACATAGTGGACGCTGATAAAGGAATGACATAAGAATTCCTAGATTAGTCAGATTTAGAAACACATTTAGGTCATTTTTAGGAACAAACTGTGACAAATGACCTTTAAATATCACTGACCCCAAAGGAGTAATCCACAGTCATGCTAGTCTGAGTGACATCATCTGTACTGGGCCTTTACAACTTTAGACACTAGTACAGCAAGAAACCCCAAAAATTAAACATGCCTTCGAATTCCAGTGCTGAAAGCTTTGGAATTTCACCTGAAGGTCCCAGTTTTCCAAGCCAGAAAGCATGAACTAAAAGGTTAAAAGGTTCTAACTGACTGATGGTTTTTGGGTCAGCAGGGTTGTTCCTAGCTCTAGGTTGAATATATGACATATGATATGGGTGGGTGGGATGAGGTTAGCCCTTGATCTCTTGATTCAGCCAACGCTCCGCCGAATGAAACTAAATCTGATGTAAATTATGGAGACAGTAGTGAGTAATAGCATTTGCATGGTGACACAGGCAAAGGCAAGGATATGTAATGGTATCAAAGTCTAATGTGAGGGAAACTGGTCAGAATGCCAGCTATTGGTTCAGTCAAATTGCAGCCAAATGACCAACAAAGGAGCAGCATTTATATCAACCCGGCTCTCCTGTCAGTGGGTGGAATGATAGACTCTTCGGGGACGAAGTACCAGTAGAGGTTCACGTTATTGCCAGTTTGGCAGTGGCTGAGTTCAGTGTGCACTTCCAAGTTTAGATGGTTTTGTTCCAACTGTAGTTACAGTTGTATGCAAAAGGTTTAGGCACCGCTGGTCAAATGACTTGTTTTGCTGTTTCTAAGTGTTGGACATCCTCCATATTTATTTGCTGATTTATTTCAACTCAGTAAATCAATAAAATGGGCTACAATTAGCAGATTCTCTGACAGTTCTCTGTAGGGGACCGAAGTATCACATGCAGTTAACAGGTAATATAGATATATACACTACCAGTCTAAAGTTCAGCTACTCATAGCAGGTTCTCCTTCTGTTTATCTTAAAGCTTTACTGTAGAATGAAAGTGAAGACATCAAACTATAAAACAGCCCCCATGGAATTATATAGTCCACCTTAAAACCCTCCAGAATGGACCTTTACAGGAGGATGAACCAGCTTTCTTAACCTGCAGTGGAGCTGATAGAACAAGGTTTATTTCTAAGCAGGTTTGGAGCAATTCTATTGGTCTGTCCATCATGAATATTCATAAACTGAAAGGAGAACTAGAGCTTTTACACTGTGCAGAAAAAGAGATCAAAGTTTTTACACCACTAAATATATATTAGAGGTGGAGATAAGGAGAAATATCATACTGTGGTACATCAAGAGTATATGTGGGATATCAGGATATGTACTGGTTCAGACTCTCATCAGTTGGAGGTGTTAAGCGTAAGACTGTAGAGTCTTTAAGATCACCAGCTACATCCATTTAGAAGGGTTTAAACCATTGACTTGGACTCTATCTATCTATATTACATTGAAAGTAAAGTATGTGCATCTTTCTCCTTTCTCCTGTTATCATTTTGGAGATACAAGGTTTTGTTCCAACAGTAGCAATATAGGATTTTCAGATCCTCTACAAGTAGGTTATAGACATGCACTACATATAGAAATACATATACATACACATAAACATATACATTTGCATACTGTCACTGTACAAAGACAAAAACGTGTATCTCTCTACATCATTGGAGCACGATAGCTGTCCTTTACATTGTGCGAAAATGTCATGAAGATTAATGACTAAAGACTAATGCTCCAAAACTGGTTGGAATAAAATGAATTACCATTTTTAATTATCATTTATGATCATTATACAGATTTCCCATATTATTTATAATTTTTAATGATTGAATTTGGCAGAAATTTAGAAAAATCAGTAAAAATTTAACCCCAACAGTTAAAACTAATCAAACAAGCCTGAAATTAAATTCTTCTACACTGCAAAGAAAAAAACATGGTGGTTCCAAAAAGTTAGTGTCTGGGTTGCCTTAATATTTTAAGTTGTTTGAACTTGAAATAATAAGTTTCTGGGCAAAAACTTGTTTTTATTTGGTTTTCAAAAATTCTAAATTTTAAGGTAGCCCAAACTAGCACTAACTTTTTTTGAAAAGTTAAAGCAACTTGCATTTGTACATAGTACTCAATTCATTTAGTTGAAATAATATTTTTAGATCAATCAGAAACACCATTTCACCTCCTCTATGCATTTTATAAGCATTTCATGAAGACTGGACCAAGTAGGAAATGGCCCATAATTATTTTCATAAAACAGAATTATTAGCTCACTTATTACAGCTAAAAATGTCTTATATAAAGGCTAAAAGTTTTGGATATATGAGGTATTAATATGAATTATAATTCATGATCATTACACTGATTTCCTATATTCAGTTTGTTCCATCAAAAATACATACAATACAATTATATCATCAATCACATGATACCAGGCCAAACGCATCACAATTAGTCAGAATCATGTTGGAAATTATGTGCCATTCGCAGATTTGGTTGCATCACAGCTCCCACCAACGGAATGGAAGATGTAATAATGTCTGTGCTTTTGTAATGCTGAAAAATGAACAGGCACGAAATATTGGTATATAGAAATGCTCCAAAACTGGTTGCAATAAAATCTCTTTCTGCTAACCTGCAGTAAAAGCCAAGAACGTTTTTGCTCTCCCTTGCAAACAAGCCATTTTGGAGATCCCTGGTTTTCCTATGGACAGTGACACCATATATATGCATATGCATATACATATAGGGTTTTGTGAAAGCAGTTCTAGGACATTCAGTACAAGTGAATTTGCATCAAAATATGCATTTTATGAAAACGCAGACCTCTGAGATTATATATACATGGAGCTGAATGCAAAAGTTTAGGGTGCAAATCAGACGTCCTCCACATAGAAACACACATAATAAAGGCACCTCCTGTGTTTTCCTTTCTTCCCCCAGTATCTTCACCTCAGCAAATAAACAGAAACCGTGGCCTAAAATGAGCAGAATAGTCCCCGTAGAAGACGCTACACCCGATTTTCACCTTAGAAGCCTTAGAAAAAGTCATTCCACCAGGCATGTTCAAACGTTTGCATACTGCTGTGTGCATACAGGCTCACTGGAACAGCCCGAGAGGTTGTTTTCCATGACTGGCGATGAGCCATCGGCCCTGATTCTAGACGCTGCTACTGTCTAATTCACCTCGGCATCTGGTTCTCCCGGCAGAGGATGTGGGTGTCTTACCTGAGTTCTTCAGGACAAAGAAACACTCTCAAGAGTGACCCTTTCCGCAGGGAGAGAGAGCAAGGCAGGAGAGCGGGAAGCCTGCAGTGAGCGGAACGTCAAAGAGGACCCCCTAGGCCGAATTCCAAAAAGTTATCCCTCTTGCTTTTCTGTCGATGGTGGCAAAATCCTTTAAACACACAGGGCCTGTGCGCGCAGAACAAATGCACTTGAGCTTGCCGGGTGCCAGCTCCACGTGACCCTTTCACGCTTGGCCCGCGGTCAGCGTTGGGTGTGGGGGTCACGGTGTTGGGTGCATGTGTGGGTGCTTTTTTGTGTGTGTGTGTTGTTGTTGTATTGGGTGTTCTGGAACTGTGGATGTGCAGAGGCTTGCAGTAACAGCGCTGGATAGTCAATGCAACATGCTGAAGCCCACACTTTCTTTCAAGCCACGGCCAGCCATGCTGTTCGGGAACCCATGGGGGACGTACTCGGAGCAGACGCATGACCATTCCAATGCATGCATACATACACACTTAGCTATGCTAGCCGGGAAAGCTAATGACTGGAAGGTGATGAACGCTGGGCCTTTTTGATCGACCTTACAGCAGGATTCAATCGGTCACATGTAAACAAAGTCTTTTAGTGTGGTTTAGCAGGTTCTGGAGAAACCTTAGTGAGAAGCCTTCATAGTGGTGGTGAATGGAACCAGACATCTACATTGATGCATGCCTCTAAAAGGGCAGGAAGCAGCAGAAAGTTGTTGCAGGAAATGGTTATATATTTACTGCCTGTTGCCTAAAACATATTTCCTTTCATTCGTTCATGATGGAGAGGTAAACGGAGCATGGTATAAGGCAAACTGGAACTCAAGAAAGCAAACCTACCATCATCAATGACTCGTGTAGGTTCACTGGTAGTTTCTGATGGTAAATAAAACAGCTATATTTGTGTGGTAGACATGGTGACCCCTGGTTCCATTCACCACCACTGTAAAGAACATCTGAAAGAAAGAAAGAAAGAAAGAAAGAAAGAAAGAAAGAAAGAAAGTATGAAAGAAAGAAAGAAAGAATGTTTACAATGACTGTAGAAAGTGTTTTGTCGGTCCATCCTAAAAAAATTACTTCAATTTGTTACAAGCACATGAATTAGCTTTATTCAACCTAAAAGTAGGACATTGAACAAACTATTCTTTTATATCAAAGTCATTTTTCAAGTTAAGTAAAACATGTTCAATTGCTTGTAACAACACAAAGTCAATTTTTTACACTGTAAAAAGTGCAACCTTAAAAATGACTCTAATGTGTTACAGGCAATTGAATAAGATTTTGAATAAGAAATTCAACTCCAGAAAATTGCTTTGATTGAAATAAGTGTACGTTCAAAGTCCTTTTATTAGGTTGAATAAGCCTAATTTATTTGCTTGTCACACATTAAAGTTCTTTTTTTTAAGGTTGGACCAAAAAAAAATTTTTACAGTGAAGAATTCTTTCAATGTAAGTGATTTTTGAGTTGAGCAAAACTTTTTCAATTGCTTGTAACAAACTGAAATTTTTTTTAGGTTGCACTTTTTACAGTGAAGCATTTCACACCAAACCCACTCGGAATGACCTCATATTTTAAAGACTGAATTTGGCAGAATTTTGGAAAAATCTATAAAAAATTTAACCATAATAGTTAAAACTAGTTAAAACTACTAACTTTAAAAGTTAGTGTGCAGTCTGCCTTAATATCTTTAAGTTGACTGAACTTTAAATAATATGTTTCTGGGCAAAAAACACAGATTCTTGTTCTGTTAACTTACTATTTAAAATTCAAAATTTCAAAATTTGAAGGCAGCCCAAATGCTAACTTTTTCAGGTTAAAGCTACTTGGTGCAAGTGTACATAATACTCATATATCACAGATCATTCAGAAACACAATTTCATCTCCCCTATAGATTTTATAAACATTTCATAATGAATGTTTCAAACTTAATTATTACCACACTTATCACAGTTAAAAATGTTATATATAAAGTTAAAAGTTTTGGAGATATAAGGTATTAATATGGCATTATATTTTATTAGGAAAAGAGTTACCATATGATCATTGTACAGATTTCCTATTTAGTTATTTCTATTTAAATATACATAAGATTACATAATCAGTCACATGAAACCAGTTCAAACGAATCGTAATTGGTCAGAAATGTGTTGCACATTATTGGTCATTTTCAGGTTTGGTTTCCTCACAGCTCCTCCCACCAACGTAATGGAAGATGTAATATTGGTGTAATATTGTAATATTGAAAAATGAACAAGCATGAAATACTGTTGCTTCGGGAATCATTCGAACCACAGAGTTCTTGAGTTCTTGGTATCTAGAAGAAGAAGGAGAAGTCAGTTTTCTTTAATGGCATATCAGTGATCACCAAACCCTAGGTCTGGGTTTAAAGAGGAAACCCAACACCTGTTTCAAATGTCTGTACAATTAAGTGGCTGAGATCCAGCATTGCTCACAGTAGTGGTGAATGGAACCAGACGTCTTAATGCCTCTAAAATGTTATAAGGCAAACTGGTACTCGAAAAAAGCAAACCTACCACTTTCCACTACCACTCTCATCATCATTATCATTGACTCGTGTAGGTTTACTGGTGGGTTTGATAGTAAATGAAATGGCCATATTAGTGTTGTAGACATGGTGACCCCTGGTTCCCATCAACACGGCTGTAAAGAAATCAGAGTGTCTACAATCAACCAGTTCACATTAAACCCACTCTAAAAGACTTAATCTTTTAATGATTGAATTTTGCCGTAATGTGGAAATAAAATGCTGAAATTCCGCTTTAACCATAATCACATTCCGCATAATTAAGTGGCCGAGATGTTTTCTAGAGCAAGTTACCGAGTCAGCTTTGCTCACAGTGGTGGTGAATGGAACCAGACGTCTGAAGACCTTGATGTCTCTAAAAGCTCCCTTGCAGGAAGTCATTATAGAAAATGGTTATGAATACGATGCCGGGTCTCTGTTTTATGGCCTTGAAACATGTTTTTATATGTTATCTGGTTCAGGCACATGCACGGCAAATTCATGCACAAAGCTAGCTCTTTAGTTTTCCAGATTGACCACTATGTATGTGTTTGGTGGTGGTTGGATAGCAAATACAATGGCCATATTTGTGTTGTAGACAGGGGTGGACGAAGTACACAACCCATGTAGTAGAGTTAAAGTAGAGATCCCCAGAGTAAAACACTCCTCCAGTGTCAGTAGAAGTTCCTCCCTTTAGTCCTCCACTGGAGTAACAGTACTAAAGTATTTACCTTCAAATGTACTGAAGTATGGAGAGTAACAGGAGCATGATTTATTATGGCTCTAATGTCCTATTATCATTTCTGGAACAAGACTCTTAATCAGCTCAGTGTAGGTGAAGAGACTCTAGTGTCTCTCAGTCCACCAGTCTTTAATAGAAGATCATTAATTAGTCTATTCAAATGATCATAAGCACAGAACACTGAAGGGGAACCGGTTCCATTAGCTAGAACAATAAAATAACTTAAAAGTTAAGTAAAGTTTCAGTTTAAGATTTATTTGCAACTTAGTCACATGTTTAATAAGAACTTGCTTTAAACAGGATCACTAATGAGTTTCTCCTTTACTGTACTGCATCTGTAGGTCTCTGTTCATAAACACAAACCAGCCAAAACACATTTACTATAAAAGGAAAAGTATATATGTGTTTGTATAAAAGAAAACCAATTCCTTTTACTTAGTTACTGTCCACCACTGGTTGTAGACATGGTGGCCCCATCACCAGCACTGTGCACATCAAGCTGCTTAATCTTAATGACTGAATTGTGCAGAAATGTTTCCCTTTAACACATGTCTATTAGTGTCACGATGCCAGGTTAATATCTTACATGTCCAGATGAATAAGCCTCTTTTTATCAGTATCTTGTCTTATAGGGAATAGTCCTGTACAAAGCTAATAATGCTAATAATAATAATGCTAATAATGTTAAGAATGCTAATAATGTTGTACAAAGCTAATAATGAAAGCAAATGGCCACCGATTACCATTGAACAAATGATATCACGGCAGTTGGTGCCTGCTACCTTCCCTTCATTGTTAGCCATGTTAGCAAGTTTGGTAGCTCTATTCCTCTAAAAACAAAGGTAGCAAAATTGTTCTGGCCCAAATCTGGCCCACATTCCCCTTTTTTTCGCACCCGGTTGCAAGATGTGTGCCACATACGCACCAGATTAGGGCCATGTGTCAGCCAAAAGTAGGCAACTATGCCAGAAGTGGACAAGATCTGTTTTGGAACATGTGGGCCACATGACTTTTTAGATATGTGGGCCACTTTTGGCTCACATGGGGTCTGCCAGTAGGCATCACAGCCGTGTCTGTGCCAGAAGTGGACTAGATCTATTTTGGAACATGTGGGTTATA
>CM067497.1:24664092-24679996 GCA_034552555.1 Semaprochilodus insignis
TCTCTCTCTCTCTCTCTCTCTCTCTCTCTCTCTCTCTGTCTCTCTTTGCAGGCTGAAGTAAAGTAGTAATCAGGAGCCAGTAGGCAGTGCAACAATGAGGTCGGAGGCCTTGTTGCTGTATTTCACCCTGCTGCAGATAGCCGGAGCCGGCTTCCCAGAGGATTCCGAGCCAATCAGTATTTCACATGGCAACTGTGAGTAACCAGGAGCTGCTGGAAGAACGTCCGCACCTCTCTCTTCGTTCCCTCCCTCCCTCTCTCATTCCCTCTGCTTCTCCCTCTCTCTCATTCTCACTCGCATCCACTTTCCCTCCCTGCTGTTTCCCTCTCACTGTATCTCCTCCTCGCGCTCATTCTCTCTCTCTCCTTTTTCTCTCGCTCATTCTTTCTCCTTCTTTCTCGCTCTTTGTCTTTCTTCTCCTGTTCACACCCCGCTTATTTGCCTTGTCTCTTTTCCATGTCTCGCTCTTTCTTATTGTCCCTCATATGCACATCCTGTTCTCCATTTCTCTTTCCCCTGGCTCCTCTTCTCTCTCTCTCTCTCTCTCTCTCTCTCTCTCTCTCTCTCTCTCTCTGTCTTTTTGTCTCTATTTATCTGATTCTGTCTTTCTTCTCTTTTTCACACACAGTTCTCCCTCTCTCTTTCTCTCTCTTCCTACTCATTCTATCTGTCTCTCTTCCACTGATTCTGTCTTTCTTCCTTTTTCCTTTTTCAGGCAGTACTCTCTCCCTCCCTCTCTTGCCTCTCTCTCTCTCTGTCCCCTTTCATTCTCTCTGTCTCTCTTCCTCTGATTCCATCTTTCCTTTTTCACACACAGGTCTCTCTCCCCCCTCTCTTTCTTTCTCTCTCTCTCTTTCTGTCTCTCACCCTCTCTCTCTCTCTCTCTCTCTCTGTCTCTCTCTCTCTCTCTCTCTCTCTCTCTCTCACTCTGTCCCCTCTCATTCTTTATGTCTCTCTTCCACTGATTCTGTCTTTCTTCTCTTTTTTACACACAGGTCTCTCTCCCTCTCTCTCTCCCTCTGTCCCTCTCTCTCTTCCCTCTGTCCCTCTCTCTCTTCCCGCTCATTCTCTGTCTCTTATCTTCTGATTCCACATTTCTTTTCTTTTTCACACACTCCCTCCCTTTCTGTACTTTCTCTCTCTCTCTCTCTCTCCCCCTCTCATTCTCTATGTCTCTCTTCCACTGATTCTCTTTCTTCTTATTTTTACACACAGTCCTCTCTCTCTCTCTCTCTCTCTCTCTCTCCCTCTCTCTCTCTCCCCACTCATTCTCTATGTGTCTCCTCCACTGATTCTGTCTTTCTTCCTTTCTCCTTTTTCAAGCAGTACTCTCTCTCGCTCTCTGTCCCTCTCTTGCCCCTCATTCTCTCTGTCTCTCTTCCTCTGATTGTCTTTCTCCTCTTTTTCCCACACAGCTCTCTCTCTCTCTCTCTCTCTCTCTCTCTCTCTCTCTCTCACTCCCTTATTTGCCTTGTCTCCTCTCCATGTGTCTCATTCTTTCTTATGGTCGCTCATACGCACGCTCCCTTCTTCCCTTTCTCGGTCTCTCTTCCTCTGATTCTGTCTTTCTTCTCTTTTTCACACACGGTTCTCTCTCTCTTTATCTCTCTCTCTCTTCTGTCAATCACACCTGCTCTCCTCTCTCTTCTCGCTGTATTCGAATGTGAAATATGATTCATTGCCCAGGGAAGCACACACACACACACACACACACACACACACACACACACACACACACAAAGTGAACTTAAAATGCTATTTGAAATGGAGTCTTTCTGACATCAAAGGATAATCCTTTATTTTCCCTGTCAAAGCTTAAAGCCTTATGTAGAAGACTAACTGCTATATGGGGCACAGAGATATAGAGTGCATTTCGCTCCCCCAACCTTCTCACTCTCTCTCTCTCTCTCTCCCTCTCTCTCCCTCTCTCTCTCCCTCTCTCTGTCTGTCTCTGTGAACCCGACTCACCTACATCATTATTTGATGGTCTGCCTCTCTTTATGCCCAGTGCAAAGCTTTCCCACTATGATTAACTTCATTTCCACTTCCTTTCAGATACGAAACAGTACCCAGTGTTTGTTGGGCACAAACCGGGAAGGAACAGCACGCAACGGCACAAGCTGGACATTCAGCTGATCGTCATAACGAACCGGACTCTTTACGTAGCTGCAAGGTCAGTTTGATCACTGCACCAGAGGCTCCAAAACCACAAGACTTCCAGAGCGCCTCGTTCTCACACGGCCCTAGCAACCAGCGCTGCTCTTCTTATTGACCGAAATACAGCTTAAACACGTATTGACATAGAGCAGCACGTCGTCAAAACATTCCCAATACACAGAGTTAATCAGCATAACCGCTCACATAGCAGTAATTATACAGCACGACCACGCAACAAAATATACGCCAGCCTTCCTCCATGGGATAATAATAACACCGGGAAAGTGAGGAAAACAGCAACCGAAATGAGGGACATATTGGCAGCTGTGAGAACGAGCAGTTTGTGGCTGATACACGAATCATCAAAAGAATAGCTGTACCCAGAAGGAGGTGTGGGATTGCAGTGCTGTTGGAAAGGAAGATAAAGGTTACCAGGATCAATAAATGATGATCAGTTTAGACTGATATGATCAATATTTATTGAGCTACACATACAGAAGTCTGTCTCTCAGTATGGCGTCGGGCCGCCATGTTTGCTAACCCAACACGCCAGATGTCTCGAAATGGAGCTGTAGAGGTTCCTAATGGTGTCCTGTGATAATCCATCCCATGCAACTTGAATATCCTCACACAGTTCCTGCAGATGGTGTGGTAGGGGTGGAGGTGGAGTGACACCAGGCCTTCTGGACAACAAACCGTTAATCTTGGTGCTGACCACGGTGCCTCCACACACCGATTCGTTGGTCGTCTCTACCAAGAAAAAAGCGGGACTCGTCACTGAAGATGACCCGCTGCCGTTCTGAGTCACTCCATGACAGTCTGGCACGACACCATTGCAGTCTGTGGCGGCACTGACGTAATGTTAAGGGCCTTCGTCGTAGCGGTCTGCGTGCATGTAGTCTTGCATTGTGCAGCCGACTGGCACTAACAGGATGTGTATGGGGTACGCAAGCTCTCTTCAACCATAGAAATGGAAGTAATGAAAAACAAAAAACTCTTTACCCTTATTTTTTTGCCCCTCATGGGGCTCGTGCAGCTGAAGCGAAGAGGTAACATTACCCAGCCATGCTACTGTATCACACTAAGCTCTGACAGCAGATAGTCGAGTGCGTCCCAGTTGCTGGCTTTTGAATACAGAAAGAAACTGGAGGCTGATGAGAGGAGAGCCTTGGGCATAGCATACACGTCCCAACATGCAGTCACTCAGCCAAGTAGATGCTCAATAGGAGATAAGGGTCCCGTGGATTGGCGAGCCATCACAAAGTGCCCGCGGATCGTCTATTGTGTAGCCGGGCATCGGGGGCCCGCTCCACGGCGGCGGGATACTGGTTTTCGCGTGTGAGATTTAGCTAATTCAGTCGTTTGTGCCTTGCCCGCAGATGGTCAGCAGATATGCGGTCCAGAAGCAGATGCTGTTTGTGAATGGCTTCAAATCATTTGGCTCGTTTTGAGCGTCCAGTGATTAAAATGCTAGCCAGCCTGACGGTGGGGCATGCAGACAAAATGCTACAAAGCTGGATTTGCGGTTTTATTTATTTATTTATTTATTCATTACTGGCAGTAACGAAGGGCAAGCAGATGCCGTAAATAGTATTTAGTGGGCGAATGGAAATATTTACCCACAGAAGAATAAATTAGGTTTTTATGGAGTCATGTGACTCATGGTATGCTAATTATAAACAACAACATACATAGTGCATATTGATAATTAATTTGGTTCACAGCTGAACTTAGATATGAAAACAGAATGTTCGGTCTGGTCGGGAATGTTATGTATACAGCTTTTTGATCCGACTTGATCCGGTTTTCGGAACAATTCCGCTTTTTTTCCCATTAAGAATGAATGGGATGGAAAACACATGCCCTTCTACTGTACTTCTGCCCGACCGACAGATACACCATCTCAGGGCAGACCCCTAGAAGGAAGTGGGAACCAAAAAGTTTTGCCCGCTAACTAGTCCTGCAGTTTTCAGATATCACCACCGTTCCAACTCTGGAACATTCGGTCTGATTGGGAACTTTGTGCTTGTATACAGCTTTTTGATCCAATTTACGTTTTCGGAAAAACTCCCAGTTTTTTTCCCATTAAGAATGAATGATGTGGAAAAGTACACGCCCATCAGCTGTACTTCTGCTCGACCGACAGACGCCATTCCACATATACAAATTCAATGTTGGTCTGACCTGCACTCGTCTGTTTGTCTTTTTCCCATCCTTGTTTCTCCCTTCGAGTCCCATTCATTTCCACCTCCTTTAACCTACAGCTTAGGGCAGATCCACAGACACACTGACCCGCACTCCTTTTGTCACATATTCATCCCTCGTTCCTCTCATACACTTAGCAACCGGCTAGCAACAAGCATCAGCTGCGCAGTCACTCTGCATTTTCTTCTCTCGTTTTCACTGAACTCATTACTCCATGAGGGTTCGTCTGTTGTGAATTCATTAAACACTTGTGTTTTGACTTTTGTGACGTACTTTAAAGCGTCACAGCTATATGTCGCCTGTTTGCAAGTGGAGGAAGTGGCTGAGTCAGTGCGCTGTTGTGGCTAAGTGGGACTGACCAGCATCCGGTGGTAATTAGGCCGTGGGCTTGAAATGTTAACATCCTAAGCAGCATGATTTCGCCCTGTGTTTATGCAGACTGGCTGGTGTCGACCAGACGCGGTGATCAGAGGTAGAGAGAGCAGACACTGCAGCTTAGCCCAGTTAAGCTCTTTCCTGGTGTCTGCCTGCTTGGACGCTTAGCAGGCCTCTATTAAGGCTACCTAACAGTGCTGCCAGTGGTCAGCGGTCCACATATATAAAACCATCCGACATGATTATTGATTAAATCACATGTTTATAGAGTTAATAACTCTTAACCACATTTCAGATCTATATAACCCTCTATGGGAACCAGGATTTAATTGGATTCGTCATAATAAGGAAATGCATCTGTTTACGTGTGGCGTCTATGAGAGCCCTGAAGCTAAACCTTTAGCCTAGCTATTGAACAGTCAGTAGGCTAGGCTAGTTAGTTCTGCCAGAAAAACTCAAAAGGCAAAAGTGATGGAAAACCACCTGAAAACATCAAAACACAAACGTAAGCTGAATCCTTTTACAGTCAGGTGGCAGGCTGCGATTGGCCGGAGAGACGAATGAATGAGTGAACTTTGCTTTGGAGTCTTCCTGGCAGAATTTGTGCTAAGGCTTAACTGACAGTTCCTTCATTGATTAGGCTAACCACAGTGGTGAAGTTTAATTTTGCACTACAACTGTATTTTTTCATCACCAGACGAATAAATAAATCATTTTGATTTAGTGCATAAGGCTCATAAAATCGCTGTGTTCAGTAATTAAATTCTTCTTCTCATTTTTCCTCGTCCGCAACTTTTGTTCACTAACTAGTCCCACGGTTTTTGAGATATTGACACCGTTCCAGCTTTGAAATGTTATGAATATTTTTCCTATTAAGAATGAATAAAGTGGAAAAGCATGTTCATCTACTGTACTTCTGTTTGAACAACCGACACCGTGTCTTATGCACTCAAGGCAGAGCCCCGAGCACAAATTCAATGTTGGTCTGACCCGCACTCGTTACTCCCATAGAGTCCCATTCATTTTCACCCCATTCAAACCCAATTGTTTCCTTTAACCCACAGCCACCAAACTGCATATACTCACTCCGGGCAGATCCCCAAACGCTAATCCACAGCCACACTGACCCGTACCCCTCTATGTGTCGTTGTTTCATCCCTCGTTCCTCCCATAGACTCCCATTCATTTTTAGCGGCACCGCTAGCAACCAGCTAGCAACAAGGTCAAGCTGCGCAATCATCTGAAAACAGCTGTCGATGAGGACAAAGCTGAAATTTTGTTCCTCGCTACAAAAATATCATGAAGACTGCCGCCCTGGGTCACCCAGTGTGTGAGGGCATTGTCCACATTCCCTCTGCCCTGTCCAAAGCTCACCATGGCAACCACTCCCACCATCCTCCATTGGGAGCCCCCCTTAGCAGGCTGTGTGAATGGGTCCATAAGGAATGCAAGTCCGGCCCCTGAGAGCCTCCTGCCTGTTGAACCAGGGTAGCTCTTGAGGTGTGAGAGCCTTCAATTCATCCGCTGGCGTCAAATCCCGTTAAAGCTCCGCTAATGATGCGGATTACGCTACCTCCACTCTCAATGCGCCCACAGCAGTTTCACCGTGCAGGAATAAGTCCCTGTGACGGGAACGGCACTGGACTCGGCCACTGTACCATACTCCATGGAGCAGCACCTGGCCTGCTGTAGCCTTATCAAATGCTGCCACATTCTTAGTGTTCCTGGTTATTACGGCCTTCGTTTCTGACTTACTAATTATCAGTAGCTTTCCCTTCAGTGCCGGACAAGCGGGGGTCAGTAAAGTACACATACTTAATTACTGAACTCGAGTACTTTTATATGGTCCCACTTTATTTTGACGTTCCTGTATAGACGATTTAGAGATGAACAAACTATCTGGTGATACTCAGTTGATTATCAACAACATTATGGCCAAGCTCAGGTTTAGTAGTAGGTGCACACTGCAAAAAGTAGACCTTGACAAGTAAAATTGTCTTTGATGTATCTTGTATATAAGTAAAAAGTAAGAACAAAAAAAATTTAAATAAGAAGTAAAATAAGATAAAAGTAAAAAAAAAAAATCTTATTTTTACTTGTTTTAAGTGTTTTTAGTAAGCTAATTTTTCCACTGTATTGGAAGATAAGGTGGCTCGTTTTAATCATGTTTCTTAAATTTAATAAAGTTTTTTGGTTTTACCAATATAGTGAGAAAGTTTGACTTGCTTAATTTACTGAAAATAAGTGACTAATACCTGGAATTTAAGTTACAATAAACTTATAATAAGCCTACAACAGTCTTAAAATGGAATATAGTTACTAGATATAAGATCAGTTTACTTGCCAAGATCTAACTTTTTGCAGTGTAGGTTTTGCCTTGAGGTTAGGTTTAGAGACTTTAAGCTCAGTTGCTTTTAATAGATGTTTAGTTGGTTGATAGTTGAATGTACACTGAACATCTACAAAGCAGCTACAGTGGAGCATCCAAATAAAGTGTTACTCATTTTTCAAGCAACTTTTCTTTTATTCAATACGTTTCAAAATATAACATCCTATGTTCCTTTCTGCAATATACTAAAAAAAAGTAAAAACTAGATTTTACATAATATACACTGCAAAAAAAATGTATCCTATATCTAGTTTATATATCTTAAAATTCTCTTTTTGAAATTGGTGTAAGCAGATTTTAAGGTTATTGTACCCTATTAACAGATATTTTTACTTCTTATAAGAAGTATACTTATACACCTCTGGCTTGTTTAAAAGTACAATTACCCTAGAATGAAAAATACCCTGAAATAAGTTATATTCATAAAAGTTAAAGCTTATAAAAATACGTTCATAATATACCTTATAATATGGAGCACTGTCAAAAATGCATCAAGCCAGTTGTACCACTCTCTTCACTTAAGTCCCTTCCTTAATATCCAGTGTTCGGTCTTAGCTTAGCAAGTGTCACTAAGGCTGGGCAACTCTGATGGTCTTTCAGATTTACAGAAATCCTGTGATGAAACTCATTCCTGATATCCAGTCATTCCTAATATCCTGGGCTGTCATTCCTGATACCCTGTCATTCCTAGACCCTGGGCAGAGGCCTTGAAATCTGGACCTTGAATCCAGTTTCCAGTCCTGGACTTTGTAATTACTGGTGGCATTGACACTGGGTGGCCCATCAGTTACATAAACAGTTCAGTTAATGACCAGTTATTACAAAACCCAGGACCTGAGACTGGAACCAGGGTCCAGATTTGAAGATGTTTGTCCAAGGGGTTTGGATGGGGAGTGAAATTCTACACTTCTCCTACAGTGAAGACTTAAAGGAGGAATGTTGGAATGATTGATCGATAGTTTGATAGTGTCATTCAGAGTTTTTGATAGAATTGGTGGTTTGATTCAAAGTTTTCCGGCTGCAATAAACAGTTTCGGTAGCATGTCAGGTATCCATAATGCATTATGAGTGCGCTTATAATGCATTATGGATACCTGACATGTTATCTATAAATCTATAAATCAGTCATATATAAAATGTACATATATAAAAGCCTTTGTAGCTGTACATAAATGGTCATAATCATGCACATAAACAGTTACACCACAATGTAATATATATACAATATACAAAGTGATATAATGTGTATATATATATATTATGTGCTTATTAACATGGACTATTTTTTTTCAGCATATATACTCTGTATTTTTAAATAAATTTATGTCATTGATCAGCTTTATGAATTAGTCCATGTTAATAGAAGCACATAATAAGCTTAAATAGTTTTAAAAGTTTAAGTAAGATTGCCTTAAATAAGAATATATAACCAGAATCGATAGTTTGATACAGGGATTTGTTAATTGATACAATATATTTTTACAGTTTCTCTGCATTTGCATTTTATGAGTAAGCAGCTAGAGATTATGCAAATGGTCACAATAATATATATATTAAAGTGATGTCACTTTGTGCCATAAAGCTTTATAATAATGTGATGTTGTGTTATGACTATCTATATACAGTTACAAAGGCTTATGTCAAGTATTACAAAGCATTATGAATGATTTATAGGTCTCTATGAATGCAGTCATAAAGCATTATGGAGACCTGTTTCTTCATTAATGGTGCAACAAAATCACAACTTATTACCTTCAGCACTTAAGGTGGTCTATTGCAATGACTTGAATACAGTTGTATATATTTTCATGGTGATGTTTCTTCATGACTGGCATTGTGGATCTTCTCCACTGATCACCACAGCCCTGGACTCTGTGAGCGGTTACCCAGACACTGTGCGACATCTCCCAGTCTAGTTATGAAGGGGTGGGTGGAAAGGAGGGTGGGGGTGGGCTTTCATTTAGATAGGTGCGGGGTGCATACTAACGAAGCCCCCCTCCCAACCCCTCTCCGTCGGAGAGGGAGATTGTTTTACAAAAGGCCACCAGATGGACCGGCACTGGCCCGCAGTCACCCCTCGAAAGAAACGGGGTGCTATGAAAACCACATTCCTCAGCACAAAGCCTCTCTGTTCAGCTGGTGGCCAGCCAAGTCCTCTTCCACCAGCCCTGCCCAAGCACAGCGCACCCTAATATCAGACCTCTCGCAGTGGACTGATACGCTGATGCCATGCTGAAGTTTCATAGCACCTCGGGCAGCGTGAACGGAACGAGACACAAAGCCGAGCGCAAGGTTTTGTTTGTTTGCTTGTGGCAGACTCCCCGAGCCTTTGTTTGCTTGTCTAGGCTGGAGCTCAGTCGCTCAGCTCGAAAGACGCTCCACTCTCACAACACTTGCTGCTCTGCAGCTGGTCAAAGAGCTGAACTTTCAAACGACGTCGCAGTTGTTCGTCTCTCTTAATGGGAAGGCCAGGGTGCCGGAGCCAGCAGGAAGCAACCGTGGACTCGGGACTGACGTGGCCACAGGTGCAGCTGGTGTTTGAACTTGTCATGTTTGCACAGTGACCGCCTCGGTTTTGTGCTGGCAGGATGTTTGCCTAACGCATCGCTGACCGCTGCGTTATCTCTTTACTTGTTGCAGAAATGTTTGAACAGAGAAGGTGTCGTAATGTGGTAGAGAATGTAGAGAGGTTGTGGTTCTGGTGGAGATCAGAGACCATATGACCTACATCATTCCTGAAGCAACATATCCTTATTGCAGTTGCACTTCCCATAAGACATTTGGGGGAAACTTTGGCTTGAAATGTTTTAAATAGCACTCAGATGTGAAATAGGGCTACGTAACCTGGCGACACGATACACGTCATGATACAGGGGTTATGATTCAGTGTATTGCGATACTGTAAATAAGGCAATATATTGCTGCTGTCCAATGAAAAACATGTCTCCCATGCGTCATTTGGACACAGCAGCTGCTGTTTACACTATGCACAAATTTCATGAGGAATGGACCAACGGAAATGGCCCAAACCCGCTTGGAAAAAAGTCTGGTTCCATTGACTTCCATTAATACTAAATGGGGTTTTTACCCTCTCCTGTAAAGTTGCCACTTTGCAGATACTTGTTTTACATTGGACAGCGACGGCATCACATTTAGGAAAACACCAATATTTGCATAGGTTTGCTAATGCTAATGTTAGCGGTGCAGTCTTATGCTACTTGTTTGCACAGGAGTGGAAGAATCTAATGGCTGAAGATAGATTAGGTTTAAGCACAACACAAAATGAACCACTGTCTGCTGCCAATCTTGGCAGATTCATTGAAAATCAGCTCGGCTGTGCATGTGACATAAGCAAGGACGGGCCTTATTGCTGTACCTGACCGACCCAACAGCCACGATTGCAGACATTCAGTGAGCAGTGATGCCTCCATGAGTCATCCTGTTAGTGCCAGCAGCATTGGCAGACGGCTGCACAACGCAGGACTACATACACACAGACTGTTACGACGACTGTCCTTAACACCACGTCACCAAAGACTGCAATGGTGTCGTGCTAGACTGTCATGGAGTGACTCAGAATGGCAGCGGGTCATCTTCTGTGACGGGTCCCGCTTTTGTCTTGGGATATTCAAGCTGCATGGGATGAATTATCACAGGACTCTACAACTCCAAGCCGAGACGTCTGGCATGTTGCATTAGCACTTCTGTATGTGTAGCTCAATAAATATTGATCATATCAGTCTAAACTTATCATCATTTATTGTTCCTGGTGACCTTTATCTTCCTTCCCAACAGCCCTGCAATCCCACACCTCCTTCTGGGTGCAGCTGTTCTTTTGATGATGAATGGCTATGACATTGTTTTCCTCAAAGAACAAAGAACCGACAAAAAAAGCAACTTTTGATGTCCACATGAGGCAAAATGTCACCTCTTCATTTCAGCTGCCCAGTCGTAAAGCTTAATGGCTCATTATGTGGCATATGGAGCAGACTTCCATGCTGAACTTTATGATCTGATGCCACGAGGCTCACCCAGTTAGCGATGTTGGATCGCGTCCTTTGCGGCCGTAATTATTCGCTAGATTGAAATTTCATTAAGGAGCTGGGAGAGAGTCAGCTGAGACGACACCTTACCTGCGCTAATTTAAATTCATTAAGAGTGGAGCTCGATCGCTCCACAGTAATACGATATAGGATCACATGGGGTTTAGCTTTCTGTAATCTAGAAGTGGTGCGTCATTGATCTCGACCGCTGCTTTCTGTGGCCGAGACGTCCAACTGCGTGTCTTTGAAACCACCCAAGAAGCCAACAGAGTTGGAAGTGGCTGTGTTTGTCATCAGCGTAGATCAAGCACTTTTCATTAGCCTTAAAAGTAGTTACCCAGCCGTTGGTGCACGGAGGGGGTGGCCACCTTCATAACCCCAAAAAGGAGGGCATTGCACTCCCTGGGCACGGTACTAGACGATGCTAGATCATAATTCAAATCATAACCTAATCTATATAACACATAACTAATGCTTTACTCTCCTAATTGAGAGGAATGGATGACATTTGTGAGTCAGACGGGAGCTTACTAATTGACTAACATGACACTAACATGTCACATGACCTTGTTAAGCCAATAAAATGCAAGGCATTTCTTTTGACACGGACGTGAGCCAGTGGCATACTGTCGTGAGTGAAAGTTTTAAGTAGTTCGTCCCGAAAAGAGGACCAATAGGCGTCCGTCCAGGTACTGTGCCGGACGGAGAACTGGGAGTTGAGAAACCGTCCGGACTATCCGGCCTAAAACCAGACGTGTGGCCACTCTATGCATGGAAGAGGAGGCCTCAGAGAAACCACTGCCACCGTGGTCGTATCTGCTCGACCGGTTCTAATCATTTTGAGCACCGTGGAAGTGTTTAGAACACCATCATTTGTTGGCTCCAAATCAGGCCACTTTTGAGAATGCCCACCTTTTTCCCCTCAGTGTAGACCTTGGAGCGCCATTCAGCAGAGACTGTGTGAACTGTTTGAAATGTGACACATGTGTGATTAATTACCGCGCTCTGGCTGAGACTTTGGATAACATAATTCGGAAGAGTTTTTATCCAGCTGGAGATTGCCAGGCCCCAGGAACCTCGTGTAAGTGGATTCATTTCAGAAACGGCTTCTCTTCCAGACTTTATTAAATTTGGGTAATGAGAACGCTAGCCACTGTGCAGGTTGTTAGATTATAATTAAACTGAACTCTGAAGATGTCGGTGAAGGCGCCCTGATTAAAAACACATTTGCAAGTAATCTCCAACAAATTAAACAATTTACAGCACCGGGCGCGGTTCCACCATGTCCCCCCGTCTGAGACGAACGTGATACACTCCAAATATTGCTGTGTATACAGAGTGCACAGCTTTGGCAAGGGTCATTGAACCCCCCAGGTTTATGCACGCCATATGCTGGTAGTGATGGAGGTATAACCAGTTGAAACACATAAGTCCTGTCTCGCATTTTAATGAGCGTTGGTATATATTTCCTGTGGTTGAGCACCGAACTTAATTGACCTGAACAGCCCAGAATGACTTGGCACTCCCCCAGTGACCAACCTTCCTTGGAACAAAGGCAGCTTTGTGGGTGCTGGAGCACTTTGAAACCTTTGTTGCCTGTGTGTGTCTGAGGGGACGAGCAGCCTTCGCTGCCCATCAAAAGTTTGGAATGCAGATTTATGCTTTGGAAGGGTTTTCATGCTGGTACTTGTGCAAACATGTCAGGCATATTATGTCTCATGTGTATGAAGCGTCTTCCTTAATAAGATCACCGGACAAGAAAAATGAGTTACCTTGTGTGTTTAAGGCTCTTCAGGCTCCTGCAGATGGCGCTGCATGAGGATGATGGGGCTATAACTACCTGCTGGGTGTGTGTGCAACAGGATTCATAGATTGAGAAGAGGTGGTACACTGTAGTGTACAGTGGAGGGTGGCCACACGTCTGGTTTTAGGCTGGACAGTCCGGATTTTCTACTCCCAGTCCTCCATCCGGCGCAGTACCTGGACGGACACCGATTAGTCCTCTTTTCAGGATGAACTATTTCAAACGTTCCCTCACAATATGTGCCACTTCCTCACATCCATGTCAAAAGACATGCCTTGCATTTCATTGGTTTAACAAGGTCATGTGACATTGTGACTCACCTACCGGCTAACCGCAGGTCAGCTCTCTAAATGCTAGTCAATTAGTAAGCTCCGGTCTGACTCACGAATGTCATCCATTCCACCCAGTTAGGCGAGTAAAGCATCAGTTATGTGTTATATAGGTTAGGTTATGATTTTAATTCTGTTCTAGTCTCGTCTAGTATCGTGCCCGACATCACCCAGCCTCCTTTACGATGCCCTCCTTTTTGGGGTTATGAACGTCGCCACCCTAAGTGAATGTCTCGTTCCATGTGTGGAAAATGGCTCCAAAGCAGATGTTAATGATTGGCTAATAGGAGTGACTGCATTTGGGCGTGTCAAAGACCATAGTGTGAAGGAAGTAGCTGAATTTGCAGGTGTATGGAAGCGTACGGTCATACGGGTCTACTAGCAGTGGCTAAAATCCCAGTCTACAGGGAATTCTCCTTGGAATTGGACCAAATCTGGACCGACTGCTGAATTCTTTGGTGCAAGAGTGTCTGAACATTGATGTGGCCTACATCCAGAAACTTGTCCAGTCCATGCCAAACCCAATCACAGCTGTTATGGGCGCTTACACACTATGACTCATTAATTGTCTGGTGAGCTTATGAAGAGTAGTTGCCTACTTGTACTGCTTATAGATTTGGTTTTCTGATGGTGATAGCACATAGGAAGTCCTTAGTCAAACAGGTTTGAGTGCTGATGGGTGCTGCCATTAAACAAGGGGATGGGGTTATTCTCATATAGCATTGTCACCATGTACTTACAGGGGTTGGACAATGAAACTGAAACACCTGTCATTTTAGTGTGGGAGGTTTCATGGCTAAATTGGACCAGCCTGGTGGCCAATCTTCATTAATTGCACATTGCACCAGTAAGAGCAGAGTGTGAAGGTTCAATTAGCAGGTAAGAGCACAGTTTTACAGTTTTGCTCAAAATATTGCAATGCACACAACATTATGGGTGACATACCAGAGTTCAAAAGAGGACAAATTGTTGGTGCACGTCTTGCTGGCGCATCTGTGACCAAGACAGCAAGTCTTTGTGATGTATCAAGAGCCACGGTATCCAGGGTAATGTCAGCATACCACCAAGAAGGACGTTTTCCTCCACCAGCATCACGTAGTGACCTGGCCACTATCCTGCAAGAAGAATGGCTTAAAATCCCTCTGACCACTGTGCAGGACTTGTATATGTCATTCCCAAGACGAACTGATGCTGTATTGGCCGCAAAAGGAGGAGGAGGCCCTACACCATACTAATAAATGATTGTGGTCTAAAACCAGGTGTTTCAGTTTCATTGTCCAACCCCTGTACATTTGTGATATTGTCATCTTCAGAGTCTGGTTAGACCGGTGTATGCTGTTGCAGCCCGACAAAGAGGCAACACACCGACTTCTCACCAATGAATTATTTCTGTCCTTTTCCTAGGGATCACATATATACCGTGGACATCGACACAGCCAACACGGAGGAGATCTTTTTCAGCAAGGTGAGCGCTCCCTGTCGAGCTGTCCTGCAGGATACGATCCTCCACTCCCCCTTAATTACCTGGCGGCACGGAAACCCAAGCGGGACTCTGGCAGGAGACGCTCCAGCGCCGTGACCCCGCTAAGCACATTATCCTATCAAGAGTCATGGCCATGCGTCATCTTTCCTAAAAAGAGGGACACGGGAAGCCAGAGATTTATGCACGTACATGTAACCGCTCTCGTTTAGCCGGCGCTCTCCTCTTCTCTCTCTCCTGTGCTCTGGAATAATAAGGCAATGAGATTGATCCAGGGCTCGGGGGCGAGTGAGATTGATTAACAAAGGGATACCATTTAGCGTCAACGTTTAATCAGTTAGCGGTTTGTAAATGTGGTTTACAGCTCACACAGGCTTCTGGAACGGGAGCTCCGTCTGACCTCCAGGCCAATAAGAGACGGCCGTGATCTGGTATAATGTGTTGTATGTCTGAGGCATCCTCAGTGTCAAGCCTAAGCAGATCACCTCTGATTCATCATCGATTTTCTTCTCAACAGAAGCTGACGTGGAAGTCCAGGCAAGCTGACGTGGATACTTGTAGGATGAAAGGGAAGCACAAGGTACCCTGACACTGATCTCTATGTCCATTTTTTTTTTTTTGTGCCGTGTCATAAACACGGACTCCGCTGGATGTTTAGATAACTTAATGTTTGGAAATTTAATAAAGGCTTTTAGGTCCAGGCTAATGTAGCTGTGCAATGTGATACAATGCGGAGAGTCAGGTTTCTGTAGTCATATATTTAGAGTTGTAATGGCGTAACTGCCAATGGATTTTAACCTAATGGGTTGAAATAAAGGCCAATAAAGAGGCCGAGACTGGCTCTTTTTATAGCCTGTAAGTCGAGGGGGAGAAGATCCTGGATAGGGCAGTTAAAATGTGCTAAGTACACTTATTGACAACAGAGATAAAGCACCCAGACGGAAATGTCAGACTGCTGCAAAACTCCGCATGCGGTTATGTCTCAGGCAGATATGTACACACACTCATCATCAAAAGAACAGCTGCACCCAGAAGGAGGTGTGGGATTGCAGTGCTGTTGGGAAGGAAGATAAAGGTTACCAGGAACAATAAATGATGATACATTTAGACTGATATGGGGAA
>CM067497.1:24680336-24692359 GCA_034552555.1 Semaprochilodus insignis
TTCGATTGCAGTGGTGACGTGAACCAGAAACCTGGACTGCTACAGACTGGACTGGAACTGGGTTCTGTTTGGGACCTGACGACACTCGGGTTCGAGTATGGAGCCCTTGTGGTGAATGCCTCAGTCCTGCCTTTGCTGTGAAACGACACACTGCCCCGACTGCTGGTGTGATGATTCGGGGAGCCATTGCATACGACAGTCGTTCACCCCTAGCAGTGATGTGAGGGACACTAACAGCTCAGCGATATGTGCAGGACATCCTCCGCCCACATGTGTTGCCTCTCATGGCAGGGCTTCCAACTGGGATTTCTCAGCAGGATGATGCTCGACCATACACGGCATGGATTTCCCAGGAATGTCTCTGCCCGATTGCAGCCTTGCTTGGCCTCGATTTAACAATCGAGCGTTTATGGCACCAGCTGGGACAGCATCTTCGGCAGCCTGCAGGATCTACAGGCCCAGCTGCAACATCTGTGTACAAATGTGCCGCAGGATGCCATACGGAACCTGTATGCCTCCATGTCCAACCGTATCTCATCTTGTATCCAGGCTAGAGGTAGCCCAACAGGGTGCTACAGTTTTCCCCAATGAACTTCTCCTTTCACTCTAGTACTGTAATCACTTACGTATATCATCATACTCAGTTTCATTCGACTCCAACACCTCCTTCTTGGTGCGTTATTTGTTTTTGTCATTGAGTGCAAACCAGTATTGCTTTTGAAAACTGCTGCCTTGCTCTAACCCATGCTAAGACGCTTCTGTGAAGCCCGCCTAGGCTCAAGCATCTTTCTGTGCCTGTTTTCTTCTTTCTGTAGGATGAATGCCACAATTTCATCAAGGTCCTCCTCCAGCAAAACGATGACACCTTGTTTGTATGCGGAACAAATGCTTTCAACCCGTCCTGTCGAACCTACAAGGTATTGCTCCATTCCCCATGACCTCTCTCTCTCTCCACAGCGCCCTGAATACGCAGCAGATTTGGAATGCAAACAGCTCAATAAGACTGTGACATACTGTAGCAGGAAACCCAAGGAGCCGTGGACAGTGATGGATTACCCCTGCATGAGTGATTTGCAGGTGTGGGCTGGTGCCGTTGATTCAAAGCAGAGGCGCCCAGCAGGGCACGGATGGTTTGCGTTAGCCGGCCTCGTGTTGATGCTACAATTGGTCGGACGTGAGCGCGTTCATCTTTTGTTTTGACATATTTATCGCAGAGCGGTGTCCTAGGCTAGATAACGTGTGAGAGCTTGCGCTCTCTTCGGGAAGACGAAGTTCGGAACGACACAAATGAAGGGCGCACCAGCTCAGCCTAGGAGGCCCCGTTCGGTTTTCCAAAAGAGAGATGTTCCCGCTGACATTCCTGCGCGCGCGCTATTCACCGTTTTGTGGAACACGTATTAGCGGACGACGCTAATGAACGTCTTTTCTATGCCGGATTTTTAGTCGACATGCTTGTAGTTGTCATTGAGATGTTCTCGCCACCCTCCCTTCTGCTTTGTGAGCGTTGAATGGCCTTTTTTTTGTTTGAGTCCTTTCACTGCCTGGTGTCTGGAAGACTTGCCCTTTGACCCCTGCTTTCTTTTCCCTTCCCATTTATTTTAGCTGGATTCGCAGGCATGCATGAAGTCTTTGGGTAGTGTTTACTGGGCAAAGTACACACAGAGGCCATTGTTTGTCCGAATGCGTCCTAGTCGTTTCAATAATGCCGAATACTTTTGATGCTTCTTCCAACAGCCAGAGAGATCCAAAGGGTCGTGCAATAATAACTGGCACCGCAGAAACTCCTCGGAAAACTCCAAAGAAACGGTCCAAGGTTTGTTGAAAAGAGGCAGAAGAGCCTCTGCGTTTTTGCCAGGAGCTGCAGAAGCTGCTCACAGATTTTCCCCCTGCGGATCTTTGGCCCTTGCAAGCCCCTGGGCGTGCCTGCTTGTGTGACGGCCGTACTCAGGACAGCGCATGTGTGTGTATGTGTATGTGTGTGTGTGTGTCCACCTTGGCCACCGTTCCGCCTTTCCATCCTCCCAGTGTGACGGCTCTGAAAAGGGCTTCTGTTTTGGGGCCAAACTCATCCCACATTAATCAGAGCCTCTGAGAGAGTGAGAGAGAAAGAGAGAGAGAGAGAGAGAGAACAGAGGAGGGGGGTCCGCTGTACAAATGTTCTACTGAACGGCAGTTCTGCTTAATACACACACACACACACACACACATACACACATCTCCCCCTCCCGAGGGCCCATCTGTGGTGCGCTCGGCGCCGACACTCACGCACCCTGGGACCGTTCAGACAGACACCTTGGCAGCTTCGGCCCAGGCTCAGAACAGGCGAGCGCAACTTTGTGTGCTTCTCTCGGGCCTCCTGATATACGGCTGGTGTAGATTACTTCACCTGTTGCCCGGGTGGAGGTGCAGGTGATGTGGCTAAGGGCTGACCACAAGGGGGGTAAAAAAAGCTTCCCATAACCATTTCAAAGAGGGAGCCTCCCTAATGCATTACGGAAGCTATAACTCTGTACATTAATGATAGGCCTTCTGGGTGTAATATGATCCACTTCCCACCGTTCACTTCACCTACTGAAGCACCTACCAGGCAGCATGAGGCTGTGCTCGGATTTCCGACCAAATTCCTCTATTTGATGTAGTTAATGAAGGTATCAGTCAAGGTCCTCCTTCAAGGGAAATCTGCAGGATGTTGGCATAACAGAGTGAAACAACAGGGTCTTTTTATGTAAGCCCCCCTTGCTGTTTGATATAGCGTTGACCTCATATATCTGGTCACTGTCAGAGAGAGTCTCTCCTGCCCGTCGAACAGGCAGGAGTAGCTCAGTGGCTTGAGTAAAGAGAGCCCTAAGGAGAACAAAGATTGTTGCCACAGTCTCGTCAACAGACCCGGGTGGCCCTTATCTACACAGCTATAGTCAAGCCAGTATATAGCTATACATAAGGGCGACTGTGCATGCATCAGATAAATAACTTGGGAATGAAAAAAACATACACGCAGCATTTTTTGTCTGTCCAGAGCACTGTAGCTACGCTTTAGCTGGAAATCTAATCATTAAAATACTTCAAATACATGAAACATCATCATTTATAGGTTATGAAACATGTAGATCCCCTCCACCCTATTAAATATAGAATATTCTGGAAGTCACATGTTCAGTAGAAAGTTGCAGAAGAATGAAAATACATTTTCTCCTTTTTTTTTCTTTATTTTTGATGATATTGTGATGCGATTGGCTGACAGTAATGTGGTCAATTTAATAGATAGGTAATAAATTATTAAATTTTAAAATCACTTTTAGGTAAATCATTGGAATATCCTAAATGCTGTTAACATGGGTGCCACACTGCAAGCAAATGACATCTTGTCACATAATCTAGCTTATATATCCTAAAAGTCCATTTTAAAAATTTGTTTTAAGATAATTTTAGGATGATTTAACTAATTTCCAGAAGTTGATTTTAGAAAGTCAAACTTTCTTACTAACTTTCTCTTGGCAGATCAGTTTACTTGTTTCAAACATGTTTCTTAAAATATGATACATTATCTGCTAATGTAGTTAGAAAAATGGACAGGAAAGAAGTTGAAATAATCTTAAAATTAGCTAAAAACTATTTAAAAATAAGACTTTTAAGATTTATATCCACTAGATGTAATATAAAATATTTGCTAATATAGTGAGAAAATTTGGTTTACTAAAATCAACTTAAAGAAAGAAAAAAACATGGAAATAATTGATTATTCGGATATAAATCACTCGGTTACCAAAAAACTCTGGTGTATGTATGTAGATATCAGCTTTTAAGCTTTTTTAAGCTTGAAAATGTTTTATGCATTTGCTATCTAACACTGAAGACAATAAAGATGAATATCACTGATTTAATAAACATACCTGCTTATACAAAAGACAAACAAAACTCCCAATATCTTTTTCCTGTCTAAAAAAAACCAAACCAAGGATGTGCAAGGTGGCAGCAAATACAATATAGCGAAACTAAATGAATCCAGTAAATTTAAAAATTGATCAAACAAAAATTTTAAATTTACAAACTGCAGTAATCTACAATCTGTTGCAACTAAATTACACAGAAACACATGTAACGACATCACCAACTAATCGACTCCTAAATTAGTTTGCCAACTAATAGTTGATTTTCACACCCCTTTATAGCTAAATGCATGTTTTTTTAGATTGATGGCTGGAAATAAAGAAATCAAGTTTCATTTGTCAGGATCACAAGAGCCAAATGGCAACACTGCTCATAAACCTCTAGTGCAAAGACAAGCGAGGGGCTTGCAGGCAGCCACAGGGTCAGGTCGCCGGTGTTACTAATTCCAGCATTCCTATTCATCTTTGGCTTAACACCTTTGTAAGAAATGTTAATTAGGCTCCCGGTGTCGGCTACTGATATTTCATATCCTCCAGCAGAACTTGTGCATGTGGCGAGACTTCGGCGTGACCTTTTCCAGCAGCTAGATGACAGCCCTTTCCGCCAAGGAAGAAATAGAAAAACAAAATGACCTGTTTAGAAGCCAAAAAGGGTGGCGTAAGCACTTATACGTCTTGGCAAGCTCCGGCCTTTGTGTCAGGAGCAAAGAAAGACTTTTAAAAATAGCTCCTTAAGTGAAATTCGCCCCGCGCAACAGCCCTCGCTCGGAAGGATGTCTCTAGACGCCAGTTAATATAGAAAGCCTTTGTCCGCGCAGCCGACAGGTATGATTTTTGCCCTGCTTGATGATGTCAGTAGGGCTGTTTACAGCGGCCTGCGCATTGTGGTTGTGGAGAGGTGGCGGTGGTGCTTGTTGCTTGTTGCTGCACGTTCGGGGATGATCTTTGACCTCTGTTCCTCTATCTCTAGGCGGACACAATGGATGCCCTTGGGGAGGAGATTAGCGGCATGGCCCGATGCCCATATGACGCCAAGCATGCCAACGTTGCCTTGTTTGCTGGTGAGCCACCAAATCAGCTGTCTTTACACCATCACTCACAGAAAGCGCCGGTTCGCTTACGATTGAATATTAGCCGCACGTGGAGCATTTTATAATAAGACCGTTTGGCAGCCGGCGATAAGTGCCAGACATGCCACAGCTTTTAAACAGTAATGCGGATTCTTTAGACGGCCCGGTGCTGCAAGTCTTGGAGACGCATGCCAGGAAGGCAGTCTGAGCTAGCAGATACTCATTCTCGCGACAGATTCTCTCTCTGTTTCTGGGAAGAGAGCATTGCTTGGCAGCCTTCGCCTGTGGCCGGGTTGGAAACACATGAAACTATTGTGGCATTAGAAAAAAAAAAAAGAAGAAGAAGAAAAAAAAAATGCAAAATAAGACGGAGTCCTCCCCGAAATATGGGGATTAAAAATAACTCCCTAGATGGAAAACCCAGATGAGTCATAACACCATTAGTGGCTTGGAATAAAAGGCCTTCCAATTTGAGGCCTGCAGAAGTGATTCATTCCCAATGACGGTCACACACACACACACAGTCATGCTAATTGCATTATTGCCATCATATATGTCTTGTTGAACCGGAGCAGAGCAAACATTTTGGCAGTGACTCATTAACTTTGTTCCTGTAACTGTAAGCCTGATTTTATGTCTACCGTCTGTGTGTGTGTACAAGTGTTTGTGAACACCGGGAGCTGGGATGTTTCCGCACGGTTGGTTAAGTTTTGGTTTGGGATGCTAAGCCCTGTGTGTGTGTCCTTGTGTGGTCGTTCCCGGAGAGTGGAACCTTTTGCGTATATGTTTGCAGCCAGCGCCGTGATTATGTCTCCGTCTTCTGTGCAGACGGAAAATTGTACTCTGCCACGGTCACTGACTTTCTGGCCATCGACGCCGTCATTTATCGCAGCCTAGGAGACAGCCCAACCCTGCGCACAGTCAAGCATGATTCCAAGTGGCTAAAAGGTAAGGAGAATAGAACAAGAGAAGGAGAGAAAGAAGGAGTGTGAATATGTTTTACGTAGAGAGATCTTATCGTCAGAAAGTTTGGGGCTTGGCTAAGGAACGTTTCCTCTCTTTATCCGGACTGTTGATAGAAACATGGCCTTGCGCTAGCTCAGTAGATTAAGCCCATGCTAAGTTTAGTCTTGTATTCCTGACCTTCGTTGATGTACCATCGTGGCGACGGTAGAGTTAAGGAGGAGGACTGAACCCAGACCTGTGTGTGCTCCTTTATTGCAGAGCCCTATTTTGTCCAGGCGGTGGATTACGGCGACTTCATTTACTTCTTCTTTCGGGAAATCGCCATGGAATACAACAGCATGGGGAAGGTGAGGAAGCGGCGTTCCCGACATGCCTCTTGCTTGAAAATGACGCTACTGTAGGGCATTTCCTACCTAACCATTACAGGCAGGATGTGCTTAAGGAAGCAAACAGGAAGAGGGTGTCTCAAATTTCGGGGGGGGGCAGGGGGGGCTTTCAGGGAAGGTTTGGGCCTAGCACCAAATAGGAAAACACACTCAGGATGAAGGGAATAAAAATAACATGGAGAAGTCTGCCTGAAAGCTTAGTTTGGATTCCCAAAATAGCCCCCCACCTCCACCGCCCCCCCCGGTCTACACACACACACACACACACACCACCTCCTACCTGTTGCCTATGGTAAATTGAGAACCAGGCTCTAAGGCGAATCCGTTTAATGAATCACGTCTGGAGTTTTTTGTAATTTCACAAGCTGCTGTTTGCATGCAAAGTGCTCTTTGGTCGGGGGTCTAATTGTAGTGGGAGCACCTCCTGTGAATACAGCTTTCAGCGCTTACAGTAGGGATGCATTGGAAAGATTATTGTAATTACAGTCATGCTACTCGGAGGGTAGTGCAGGGGTCTTAAGTGGTGCGCTGGAGGGCCCAAGATTTCTGAAAGGTCCAAAATGAAGGGAAAATATTTGACAGCTCCATATAAATAATTCCATGCTAATGCACTGTGTGCTGTATATTTACCACAAACTGTTTAGGCTCAGGAAGATTATCACTATTAGGTTATGAATGTGAGGAGGCTGCATGTTTACAAATGGGGAGTGTAAAAATGGTTTGATGCATTGTGATGTATTGATCTATTGAGGTGGTTTACTGATTTTGTGAACAGTATAATCGATTACAGTTGATTAATATTCATAATATTATTTAGCATATTGCTATTATCTGTATTGTACTACTAAGTGAATAGATGTATAGTAGAGCTATATATTATTATATATATTATATTAGATCTATATGAATCATTTGAAGAATGATTCATAATGAATACATTTTGATATACATATGACAAAATACCTATATAATGTTATGTTATATAATTTTATAATGATAAAATACCTTATGATACATTTCACATATACATTATATATGTATATCATTTGATTTATAATGATTCATAATGGATACATTTTGGTATATTTAGAATGAATATTATATTATAATTATATACCAAAATGTATCCATTATGAATCATTATGAATCAAATTATATATATATATATTAGATTTTATTTAATCATTCCTCTATGTGACCTCTAATGTGAGGTCAGAGATTTACCATCAGTATCTGTGTAAATGCAGTATTTGGTCAGCATATAAGTCAGACCTGATCATTCATTGGTTGAATTCCCAGTGAGAAAGTCCAGGGACCTGTCGGAAAGTCAGGACTGCCTTTCCTTACCTGCATAACAATAGCAATAATTTGCATATTCAGTCTGAAGAGTTCCTGGGCTGAGGTTTGGCCTCTGGGGTGGTCATTTCATTGCTCAGAGAACACCAACAGCTTCTTTATAGTTGGCAAATTTGGAATTTCTCGAATTCACAGCTACACATTCCTGATACACATTTGAAAGTTATGTTGACTTCTCACAGTGGACAGCGGACATCTGTTTAATATTTCATATCTAAAGCAGGTAAATGGTTACAGATTTGGTGACGTGCGAGGTCCGCTGTGGTTGTTGAGAGTCCGATTTCCTCTATTTTCTCTGTTTCTTTAATAACGTTTTGCGGATTCTTGCTTTTCCACTTATTTCCCCTTGACGTTCCACTTTCCTCATACCAGTGGGTTATCTTAAATCTAATCTCAGAAATATCTCCTGAAAAACAAACAACTGAACCCGTAGGAACCCAGAGCCATTTGGCCTTAAAGGAGAATGATAAGGGGTCGGTTATAAGACTATAAAAGATCAGTCTTGTTGTGACAAAGAGGTCACATGGCATCTTCTGAAGCTATTTTAGGGCCAAATTGTGGGTTACATATATCTTAGCAGCCATTTCGGAACTTGTAGTTGATCATTTGGTTCTAGAAATGTGGCCAGAATGGGTTCTATGTAATATAAAACATGTTCTCAAAGCATTAGAACTGGTAAATGGGTTTAGAACAGACCTTATAGACACAGAACACAAGCTTAGCTGGTTGGGTCTCATGCACTAACCAAGCTCACTGCCATTCTGTAAATGAGGTCACATGTCCACAAATTCACAAACTGTCATGTGACTGCATCCAGGGTGTTCAGTATAGGTCACTTAGGGACTCCATGAGTTTAAGTAATAATGAACTTCCCAGACTTTGTAAGGCCTCTTATGGGTTAGTAGCTGCTTTTGACTGGAAATTAAAATATCAAATAATGTTTTTTTTTTTAATCAGTATCAAATTGTTTCTTTTGATCAGTATCATTTTTTTGACTGGATATTAAATCAAAAAGCATCTCTGCCTTTTGTGCAGTACTGTGTGTGTATTAACTTTGTACAGCGTGCCCCTTTTGGGGACCTCCGAGAGTGTCGTATTAGCAAAACAACAGGTGGTTCAGTGTCTGCATCCCTCATTTCGTACCAGGTGGTGTTCCCGCGAGTGGCCCGGGTATGTAAGAACGATCGCGGAGGCTCGCAGCGCGTGCTGGAGAAGCAATGGACGTCTTTCCTGAAGGCGCGGCTCAACTGCTCCATCCCTGGAGACTCGCACTTCTACTTCAACATCCTGCAGGCCGTCACCGACGTCATCCACGTCAATGGGCGAGATGTGGTCATGGCCACCTTCTCCACGCCGTACAACAGGTACGCCCATACTAGTTACCAAACCTGGTGATTCCTTGCCCCCCCCTCCAACACATAGTACGGGGTGCAGTATTCCGAGGGGAAAGTTTTCTGATTTATCAATAATGAATGGAGAATAGGCTCGGCAGCTAATTTCTTTATCTAAATTGGAATCGTGGAGCTCGGCGTATTTTACAATTCCCACGTTATGGAGGTTTAAGGAGATAAACCAATTGCTTGTGACAGTGCAATTGAGCCTGCTTAATGGGCATTAAATTCAGCCAAGCTACTAAGAAATTTCAATGAGGGTTTCAGTAAGGGCCATATTCAAAGTTAATCAAAGCGTAGAGAATGAGCTTCTATTGACTAGAAGTTCCAGCTGTCCAATGGGGACGTATTAGTCATCGGTTCTGACCGAGCGCTCTGACAACACGCCAGTGCTGCCTCGCCGACTGGGTATTTCTGGCTCGTTACTGAGATTTACGGGTTTTCAGCCATAGGGGTTAACAGAATCCCGTCTCTGTAGCTGTTACAATTATGTCCTTGTATGCTCTTCTCCTGCTGTATTCCTGATAGACTGGCTGTTAACAGAGGACGCTGAAGAGAACGAGTGATTCAGAGTTTTGTTATGTACACAGTGGTGGGTAACTGCGGGCAAATTACTGTACTTCTTCTTGGCTCTGCTCTAGCATTCCAGGCTCGGCCGTCTGCGCCTACGACATGGCGGACATTGCCACGGCCTTCACGGGCCGCTTCAAAGAACAGAAGTCTCCTGATTCCACCTGGACGCCTGTGCCTGAGGACAAAGTGCCCAAGCCCAGGTATCCATCAGTGCCTTCATCCCCTGCACATCATTTACATTTATAGGAAGCTCACTGGACAAAAAATGGGTCACCTTGTGTGTTTAAGGTGGTAGTAACTTCAGGCTCCTGCAGATGGCGCTGCACGAGGATGATGGGGTTATAAATCCATGCTGGGTGTGAGTGACAGGATCCATAGATTGGGAAGAGGTGGTACAGTGCAGTGAATGTCTCGTTCCATGTGTGGAAAATGGCTCCAGAGCAGATGTTAATGATTGGCTAAAAGGAGTGACTGCATTTGGGTGTGCCAAAGACCATAGTGTGAAGGAAGCAGCTGAATCTGCAGGTGTATGGAAGCATACGGTCATACGGGTCTACCAGCAGTGGCTAAAATCCCAGTCTACAGGGAATTCTCCTCGGAATTGTGCCAGGGAAGGCATCCACCAAATCTGGCCCAACAGACCAATTCTTTGATGCAAGAGTGTCTGAACATTGATGTGGCTACATCCAGATACTTGTCCAGTACACGCCAAATCCAATCACAGCTGTTACTGGTGCTCGTGGTGCTGCAAAGGCCAGCTTATGTGCAGAGCATCACTTTCTCCAGGCACAGCGAAATTCCCCCTGGAACAACAACACAGGCACTGTGCACTTTCGTGGATATAATTAGCACTGGTCTTTAGGATTCTGTGACATGGCACCGACCACACTTATGAATATTTGCAGATGACTTAGGGAGGCATTATGTATACCTTATGAATGAATCATGGCCACCTTGGGTAATGCTCTTTGAAAAACACGCTACCTTGCCACCAGAGAAAGAGAGAGAGAGAGAGCGTGTGCATATCAGCAAATGAGGCATGAGCTCATTTTCCAGATGGCTGACTAATTTTCCAAAAGCACCAGCCAGCCTGGTCAATCTTTGTCCCCCGTACCCCTAATTATCACACCAAGGAGCTAGCCACAGTCCCCCCCGAAAAAGCCCTTCAAGAGCAAGGATCTCGGGAAGACGATTCCAAGCCGCTTCCAGCCCTCCATATGGTTTTGTCGTCATGTCGAGCGCGACAAGGGTATCGGCGGCGCTGATTAGCATAAAATTATGTGTTTGCGGGAAACAAGGTCAGGTGTTAATGAGAGCGAAGGCACGCGCTCTGTTTTTATGTAATTTTTATTTTGCCTCTACGTGCCGCGAGTGTGCTAACAGATGAGAAGGTTTACTCGTTTGCTGGAGCGTGCTGTTCTTTCATCGTGAGGAAGAGGCGCCATGTGTTGCTTGTGTATTCAAAACAGCTCTTAGTCAGGCACGGTAGCCGACTGGCATGAACTACGGCAAAGTGAACCTGACAGGAGCCTTTTATTAAATCCAAACCTTTGCTGGAGGATCCTGGTTCTTCTTTAGCTTCCCCTCTGGAATGCTGTGATTCGTCTAGATCAAGTCTTCTTTCCTGTTGTACCGCATGCAAGCTCACCAGACAAAAAGTTAGTGGTAGTAACTTCAGGCTCCTGCAGAGGATGACGGAGCTATAAATACCTGTGGGGTGTGAGTGACGGGATCCGTAGATTGGGAAGAGGTGCTACGGTGCAGGGAATGTCTCGTTCCATGTGTGGAAAATGGCTCCAGAGCAGATGTTAATGATTGGCTAAAAGGAGTGACTGCATTTGGGCGTGCCAAAGACCATAGTGTGAAGGAAGTAGCTGAATCTGCAGGTGTATGGAAGCGTACGGTCATACAGGTCTACCAGCAGGGGCTAAAATCCCAGTCTACAGGGAATTCTCCTCGGAATTGTGCCAGGGAAGGCATCCACCAAATCTGGCCCAACTGACCAAATCTGTGATGCAAGAGTGTCTGAACGTTGATGTGGCCTACATCCAGAAACTTGTCCAGTACAAGCCAAATCCAATGACAGCTGTTGTTGGTGCTTGTGGAGGAGTTACGCTATTAGGTACGTTTAAGTCACAGGGGATTCGTTTTTGGTCTGGTGAGTTTATGTCAAGCACCAAGTGATCTTTTCCCTCTCTCTCCCTGATATCTTCCACACTAACACTCCTCAGGGAAGTCTGTGTACACTTGTTAAAGTAATCCAGAATTACTTGAACACACATTCCTGCATCACATCTCTCTCGTCTCCTCTCTTCTCCTTTCATATTGTAGTCTGTGCTGTTCAACACAGATTTGCAAGGATGAATGAAAATTGCTGGATAATTTGTTTCTGCT
>CM067497.1:24697049-24710404 GCA_034552555.1 Semaprochilodus insignis
GAATGAAGGAAGGAAGGAAGGAAGGAAGGAAGGAAGGAAGGAAGGAAGGAAGGAAGTGATGAATGAAGGAAGGAAGGAAGGAAAGAATGAATTGATGAATGAATGAATGAATGAAGTGATGGATGGATGAATGAAGGAAGGAAGGACGGAAGGAAGTGATGAATGAATGAATGAAGGAAGGAAGGAAGTGATGAATGAATGAAGGAAGGAAGGAAGGAAAGAATGAATTGATGAACGAATGAATGAATGAATGAATGAAGGTAGGAAGGAAGGAAGGAAGTGATGAATGAAGGAAGGAAGGAAGGAAAGAATGAATTGATGGATGAATGAATGAATGAAGTGATGGATGGATGGATGAAGGAAGGAAGGAAGTGATGAATGAATGGCTGGATGAATGAATGAAGGAAGGAAGGAATGAATTGACGAATGAACGAATGAATGAATGAATGAAGGAAGGAAGGAAGGAAGGAAGGATGGAAGGAAGGAAGGAATGAATTGATGAATGAATGAATGAATGAATGAATGAAGGAAGTTGATCGGACATAGTACCCAGATTTTGTTCTGTTAACTTACGTGAACTTTCTTACAGCATTAAAGCCGTTTGTGTTTCACAGCGTCCGAGCAGCGTAAGAGAAGGAGATTACGGGCTTGTGAGATTGTGTCTAATATGCTCTTATCCCATTGTGCCCTGTAGATCGCCGGCGATTGACGGTAGTAGCGCATTGTGGGTGGGTGGTGGAGGCGGCAGGCAAACGAAAGCCGCTTAGCCATGCCACTTTACTGCGCCATCAGCGCACCATGTAAGCTCGTTTTCAGATAGAAACGAGAGCCACGGATACTGACCCGGAGAGAGGGTTCTCCCTTCTGCAGCTCCCTTCTCCAAATAACCCAGTTCAGCGCAGCGGGTCATGTGGTGACACCACACGGAAGCCTGCTTAAATCAGAGGAAATAAACTTTCTGCTCTGGAACTCATAAACTGACTTTGTTCCTGCTGAACATGAATCGCATTCCTGTAAATCCTGTAAATGTTAAAATAACAACAGCTAAATCTTTCTGTGAAGTCAGCCAATAGGTTTTTCCTCTACTGTTATTGTAGCCTATTATTATAAACCTATTAATATCAATAAAAGTTTTTTTTTATATTTTATATATTAATATTTAACTTTGATTTAACCACAATGTCAAAATCATGTTGGTGATGTCTCGGCCACACGTGTGATGTAAGCAAGGACGGGCCTTATTGCTGTACCTGACCCAACAGACACGACTGCAGACATTCAGGTCAAGCAGTGATGTCCTCCATGAGTCATCCTGTTAGTGCCAGCACCATTGGCAGACAGCTGGACAACGCAGGACTACATGCATGCAGACCGTTATGCTGACTGCCCTTAACACCACATCAGTGGTGACCCGCTGCCATTCTGAGTCACTCCATGACAGTCTGGCACGACACCATTGCAGTCTTTGGTGACGTTGACGTTGTCGTAATGGTCTGCGTGCATGTAGTCCTGCGTGCATGTAGTCCTGCGTAAAGCAGTCGTCTGCCAATGGTGCTGGCACTAACAGGATGACTCATGGAGGCATCACTGCTCACTGAATGTCTGCAATCATGGCCGTTGGGTCAGTCAGGTACAGCGATAAGGCCCGTCCTTGCTTACATCACATGCACGGCTGAGCGTGAAACGTGAATCATTAGCATGTCTCACGATGTCAAACCTACCCGCCAAGTTTCATTCCTGTGGGTTGATTCCTTCTGGCTGCAGCTTTTTGCGCAGCTACTCTTTTGATGATGAGTGCATGAAGTCTCAATGAACCTATTCGCTCATTTGCATTAATGTGCCTCAACACAACTCGTCCAACTGACAGTTTGCTTGCTGCAACAAGTGTGAGTGTGAAATCTATCAGCCGTCAGCTTAAATAATTGCGATTAGACGATTATGCAATAATTGCGACAGGGCCAAATACAACACATTTAGACTGATACGATCATGGACTACACAATAAAAGACAACATCCTAAAACTATTTGTATAGAAGTCTATGAGACATGTTTTCTGACATGCCGGGAATCTACCGGTGATTCACAATACTCACTCATACCTACTGTAATATCATTATGCTGAAATATGTATCCCATAATGATTCATCTCTAATGATATGTGTGGATTAATGGTTCCTATTCAGCATGGTAATTGGCGCTCATTTTGGCAAGGGACCCGGCCATTTGCGATGCCGAATCGTGGCCAAGTCAAATTCAGGCACTAAGCACCCCCTCAAATAGATTCATTTAGTATCTGGGGCAAGGGGGGCTGGGGTATCTGTTTCACCAATAACCGAGCTGACTGTTTTTCAGCTGCAGGAAGTGAGCTGGAAACCGAATCTGGAGTAAGCCTTTATCTTAGCTCTACCCTGAAGGGAAGATGTTTCAATTCGGGTGTTTCTTTTTCTAACAAATTAGAACAATGGAGTCCATTTTCCGACAGTAGAGAGGATGTTCCTGTCAGGCAGGCACAACTCATTGGACTGTTTTAAGAAAGAAGAATCAAAGTCGCTCACAGGCAGAAAAGGGGATAGAGCGGGAGAGGACCACCCGGCGTCTGTAGCCCCTGATATCTTTAACACTGACTCTCTTCAGCCAGTAGGTTTTTGCTCTCCTGTTGTTGTAGCCTGTTATTATATATTATTATGGGACTTTGTTCATGTTTCCTTGTGTGTGTCATGATCATAGTTGCACCCAAAAGGGAATCAACCGACAGGAATGAAACTTGGTGGGTAGGTTTGACATGTGACGTAAGCAAGGACGGGCCTTATCGCTGTACCTGACTGACCCAACAGCCACGATTGCAGACATTCGGCGAGCAGTGATGCCCTATATGAGTCCTGTTAGTCCCAGCACCATTGGCGGACAGCTGTGCGATGCAGGTCAACATGCACGCAGGCCCCTACGACGACTGTCCTTAACACCACGTCAGAGTCGCCACAGACTGCAATGGTGTTGTGCCAGACTGTCATGGAGCGACTCAGAATGTTAGTGACGAGTCCTGCTTTTGTCTTGGTGGAGACGACCAACGAATCCATGTGTGGAGGTTCTGTGGTCAGCACCAAGATGAACGTTTTGTTGCCACAGATGGAAATGGCGGTCACTATCGTTTCACTATCGTTTCGGCGACTTCCTTAACACCACGTCACCGTCACCAAAGACTGCAATGGTGTCATGCCAGACTGTCATGGAGTGACTCAGAATGTTAGTGACGAGTCCCGCTTTTGTCTTGGTGGAGACGACCAACGAATCAGTGTGTGGAGGCACCGTGGTTAGCACCAAGATAAACGCCTTGCTGCCTCAGACAGAAAAGGGGGATAGAGCGGGAGGGGACCACCCGGCGTCTCAAGTCCTTGATATCTTTTAGACTAACACTCTTCATCGAGGCCTGTGCAAATTTGCCCAAGTAGCGTTTCTGTAGCGTGTGCCTCTCTCATCTTCTCCTGGCTCATGTTTTAATACGGTAGACGGAGCCGTAAAGGCTCGAGAGATTTGCAGAGATGAAAGAAAATTCCTGGATAATTTATTTGTCTTAGCGTTTTCATCCCGCCAGTTTTAATTACCTTGAAAGTGTATTTGCATACTGATTTGAAAATTATACATACATTTGATTAACACCAAGATAAGCATGGTAATTGGAGCGCCAGGCGCCGGATAGCGCTCTAATTTCTTTAGCGTGAGCGGAGCTGAGCGTTTCTTAAATCAGGGAGATTTCATTATGTGACTGCTGTCTCATGCTTCTCTCTCTTCCCCACTCTCTCCTTTTCCATCTCTCTCGTCCCTACAGATATCGGCTCACCCGCATAGCGGTGGACAACGCGGCCGGGCCCCATCGCAACCACACGGTTGTTTTCCTGGGCTCAGAGAGGGGCATCATCCTCAAGTTTCTGGCTAAAATGAGCAGCGGCTTCCTAAACGACAGCCTGTTCCTGGAGGAGCTGAGCATCTACAACCCAGAGAAGTGTGTATTCCATTACACCCCCCCACTCACCCCGCAATCCCGACCACGCTCCCGAGCCCCGGCCCTGCTGAAGAACGCTACTCTATCATTTAAAAGAGTTTTATCAGGTTACAGCCCCTCGAGTGCGGTGAGCAAATTAAAGAGAGCGCAGTGGAACTTCTGCCGCTGGGCCGTCGCCGCAAGGCCCGGCCTAACGAATGCTGAATGATTAAAGAATGCAGGGCGGTTTGAAGAGGGGTTCGGATGAGGGTCTCAAAGCCCAGCCGAGATCCCCCTCTCTTTCTAAGATGAAATGGGGAGGTTTGGACCGCGCCGCTGTGGGATAAACAGAGACACCCAGGCCAAAGCAAATACCCAGATGAAAGCTGCAGTCAGACACAGCTAGCTGCTGGTGGACGGGGGGCTTTTAAGGAGACCGTTGCCGTTGTTAGCCACTGAGCTGTGTCATGTGACAAAGCGTGGAGTAGGAGTGCAAGCGAGTCCTGCCACACAGCGTGGCACGGGCAGAGCATTCTCTGGCCCCAGGCCACGTGGCTTAGCTTTAGCGGTTAGCGTAAGTGACTTTACAGGGAAGGATCAGAGAAAAGATGCCTGCCGCACATTACATAGGGTAGATGGACCGTAAGCCTTAATTGAGGGCTCTAATGCATGGGCTGGGGGGGGGGGGGCAACCTTCATGAAGCTGGAATTAAAGCCACCCTTTAGATCTGTGGAGCACAGGATTAGAGTGAAGCGCCGTGCCCTTTCGAGCAGTGACACAGAGATACTCTTAAGGGGCATCAAGCAAACTGATAACTAATACATAAGCATTTTAGAATGATCACATGGCAAAATGAACCGTGCTATTACAAAGAGAGTTAAACGAGTAGTTTGGCCAATGATTAATGATGAGGCTGATGGTACTACCATACTAACGTATGGCATCCTATTGGGTATAAAGATGGGCAAAAGTCCAGGCCTCAAGATACTGCCTCTGTTTTAGCTATGTGAAGTCTGTTTGTCTGTTTTCATAGACGATATCATGCGACACACGTCAGTCAGAAACCACATTACTAGATTACAGTTCTGTTTGATCATGTAGGCATTCGGTTTGCATGGTGTTACCATGTTGGGTTATAAGTTTGCATTAGCGGGCTGCATTTGCTTCAGTGCAATGCTAAAAGACACCAAACCTGTCCTGCCTGATCGCCTACATTTTTGGCCAAGGGGAAAACTTGTAGCTGTACAATTCCCTTCACTTGTGGGGTTCCCATCTACCTGTTTTGTGTGAATATGAAGAGGAATAGAAAAATGTGGCTGGAAAAGCCAGAAATCTGACCAAATGGCAAAATATTACCCCCGGCAAAAAGCAAATTAGGCTTGGATGAGGTGGAAAAGTTGGTTTATCCATAGAGGTGAGATACGAAAGTTGCTATGTCTGATCTGTCTGACAATAACAAATACAGGGGCAGATAAATCATTGGTTGTATCTCAAACCGGATACATGGTACTAATTAGTATGTCAAATTAATATGCTGCTTTATTGTTTGCTGCAGTAATTATAATTGAGACATCAGCATCAATGCTATATCTGGACTGACAGTCCCTTGTTAAGCAGGCCACTACCCAGTCCGTGCAGGGCCTATTTGAGCTACAGCTGTGTACAATTGACAAAAGACTGAGAGCTAAAAAAGGATGAACGGTTTGAATTCCTTTACATACAGCAAGTAGGACTCTTATATGTGACGTTGTCTTTGGGAATTCACACAAATGAGCCCCCTGTGACTGAAACGTAGCACGTAATACCTCCACAAGCACCAGCTGTGACTGGATTGGGCATGGACTGGACATGCTTCTGGATGCAGGCCACATCTATGTTCAGCCACCCTTGCGTCAAAGAATAGGTCCAGATTTGGTGGATGGCTTCCCTGGCGTTTTACTGGTTGTTCCAGGTAGTCCCACAGGTGGATTCAAGTCTGGGGATTTTGCAGGCCAGTCCAGATGTGTGAATGTTTTGAATGTTCATCATGCCAATCAGTCACATTTGCAGCCCTGTGAACACGGGAATTGTCGTCTTGGAATACAGGGATAGGAATGTTCTCTTCCTCGGTAAGATGATGAGCGAAAGGCAAAACCTGGCTGCCCAGCAGCTCAATGTAGGCACCTCAACCGAAGGACCAACGTAATTAAAACACTCCCAGAACATCACAGAGGGGACTCATTCTTTGTCAGGGGGACCTTATATTTCACATGTGAAGTGTGTCAAGCCCACATGTGTTTACCACAAGTGATTTTCTCCCTGAACTGAATTCTGGTCTTGTTCCTTTAGGTGCAGCATTGACGGCGTAGATGATAAGCGCATTATCAGCATGCAGATCGACAGCAAGAGCCACTCTCTCTTCGTGGCGTTCACATCTTGTGTGGTCAAGGTTCCACTCTCACGGTGTGAGCGACATGGGAAGTGCAAAAAGTGAGTTCTGAAGCCTGCGTACCAGCTTATTCTGTCAGGTTAACAGAGGCTTTCCTTACTCATGAGAAAAGATGTCAGACCTGTACTCTATCAGTAGATACTGGGGGAGATATCAGTGAGCGCAGTAATCCTGGTTAACCCTTAGGAGTCTAGAGTTAGTGTTGTTTGTCTAAGCATTTGTAGTGCATTGCTCAATTACAGTAAGTGCTTACATAGACGTAATGAATTACATTTCAGTATTGGCAGGTTTCAGTGTGCTCCTTTAGACTGAACAGACAAAACTAAAAGTCTCCTACTTGCAAAGACATTTGTAGTGTCCATATGCACTCATCATCAAAAGAATAGTTGCACCCAGAAGGAATCAACTGACAGAGATGAGACTTGGTGGGTAGGTTTGACATTGTGAGACATGCGTATGATTCAAGTTTCACGCTCGGTCATGCACATGTGACGTAAGCAAGGACTGCCCTTATTGCTGTACCTGACTGACCCAACAGTGAGCAGTGATGTCCTCCATGAGTCGTCCTGTTAGTGCCAACACCATTGGCAGATGGCTGCACGACGCAGGACTACATGCACACAGACTGTTGCGACGACTGTCCTTAACACCACGTAAACGTCACCAAAGACTGCAACAATGTCGTGCCAGACTGTCATGGAGTGACTCAGAATGGCAGCGGGTCACCTTCAGTGACGAGTCCAGCTTTTGTCTTGGTGGAGACGACCAACGAATCCGTGTGTGGAGGCACCGTGTAGTTTGTTGTCATGCGTCACACGTCCAGAAGGCCTGGTGTCACTCCACCCCCACCCCTACCGCACCATCTGCAGGAACTGTGTGAGAATATTCAAGCTGCATGGGATGGATTATCACAGGACACCGTTAGGAACCTCTACAACTCCATACCGAGACGTCTGGCTTGTTGAGTTAGCAAATATGGAGGCCTGACGCCATACTGAGAGACACTACTTCTGTATGTGTAGCTCAGTAAATATTGATCACATCAGTCTAAATTGATCATCATTTATTGTTCCTGGTAACCTTTATCTTCCTTCCCAACAGCACTGCAATCCCGCACCTCCTTCTGGGTGCAGCTGTACTGTAGATGATGAGTACATGTTGGGTATGAAAGCTACCATTCAGCATTGACAGGTTTGAATGTGCACCTCCAGTTTTTTTCCCACTAAGGAAAAATAGAAGAATGTGTTTCCTGCACAACAAGACTGTACAGACAAAACTAAAAGTCTTCTACATGCAAAGACTTACATGGGAACCATATATGTTTGGCATGAAAGTTCAGGATTTCCATCAACAGAATTTCTTTCAGTGAGCAGCAAATAACCCATACAGGGGTCAAAGATCTCCTGATAAACCAGGTGTGTCTGTCCTTGCGCAGGTCCTGCATTGCCTCCAGGGACCCATACTGCGGCTGGGTGTCAGAGGGAGCCTGCAGAGAAGTCGTCACCAGCACAAAGTATGTTGATCCCTCCCCATTCGCCAGCTGCTGCTGCAGCCGCTGCTGGCTGGCTCGCAGCGGGATGACCTAAGTCCACCCACTGCTTTTTCAGACCTTTCCACACGTGCTCTTTTGCAGCTTCGCCTAATTGCGGTTAGCTTTGGGTTTATCCACCTCCCCCCAAACCCCACCCTCCACCACCCTCATGCTTGCTTCTCATGGATGAGGCTGAAGGAAAAGCTGATGGAAGGAACAGGAGAGATGTATTGACTCTTTTGAGGGGTGGGTGGGTTGGAGGGGGGTGGGAGCGGGGAGCAGGGGGGACACGCACTATAATTTATAGCTGTATTTACTGTGCTGTGGCGGGTTTGCTTGCTGAGCAAACATCATATGGCATTTCTGGGGGCAGAAAATCATGCATTTCGCAGATGAAGTCATTATTACGGGAGCAGGAGACTTTTTGATGTTAAGCGAATGTGATCCCCGCTAAGCCATTGGGTCATTGCATGCTGTTTTTTTTTTCTTTTTTTTTTTCTTTTCTTCTTTTTTCTATCCTGTTATTATTTCCAAAGCCTTGACTGCTCTGATTGAGCTTTCCACTTTGGAAATTGAGTAGACAGAAGCATTAAGAGGTTAGATGACCTCACTGCTGCTGCACAGTGTTTCTAAAGGGACTGAGGGGAGGATTACGCGGTTATGATCTGTTGGGTTTTGTGGTGAGCGATTGAGAGGCATTTGGCTCGACACTTTGTGCAGCGTTTAATGAAAAGCACCGGTACAAAACAGGCCCCAGAGAGAAAGAGCTGAAAGTTCACGCTGTCTTGCTTTTCGGATTGTACAGCTTGAAATAACCTACAAAGAGGGATTGGCATGCGTTTCTTTGTGCTCTGTTGTGTGTAGCCGAGTGCAAGAGGTAAACCTTCTGTCTGCTCACTAAAGACTGCAGTATGTTAGGAAGAGTCTATTCTCTGTACGCTGGACTCCGGCGTTACATAAAGTTGGGTGTACTTGGAGATGCTGAGTCAATTTGACATCCAGACATCGTATATCAGTGATGGGCCGTGTCTCGATTCACGGAATACAATCTTTGGGTGAACTGATCACCCCTAAAAAATGAAAACTCTCTCTTTCTGTCTTCGCCGCACTTGAAAATGACTTGTCCAGACGAATGTATCATTTCTTTTTTGTGATAGTTTGGAAAGTTTTTTTTTTCTCCCCCCACTTCCACACATGGCCCTGCTGGGAGCTACGAGATGTGGCTCTGTCAACTGTGACAACCCAGAATGTAATCTCTTTGACGGTTAGGCTGTCTCCTCTGATTGCATGGCTGAACGTCTGTCAGGAATAGCAGGCTCAGCCTGACACAAGACAATGGAAGCCCTTACGATAACAGCGCGCTCAATTCCTCAGCGCCTTGTCTGTGTCCCCTTTACTTGCGATTGCATTAAGACTTCTAGAGGAGAATTGTTCTTGTTGGTACCCTTTGGAAAAGTTGGAAAGAAACCCCCTTAAACTCAGAGAACTTGCTGGAAAACCCAGATTTCCCACCATCTCTCTCATAAGAGACTGTTTTAGTTAGTAGTCTCATTGGAACTTTTCAGGTCAGTCTTACCCTACGTTCACACTAGCAGGTGACAGGTCACTTACGCCACCCCAAGTTTGTCACTTGTGGGTGTGTTTGAGGCTGCTCACGTTGTCGCATGTGGGCGTGCACAAATGTCCAGGATACACTCACCTTCAAAAGACCAGTTGCAGCACAAATAGTTGCACCCAGATTAAATCAACCCACAGGAGTGAAACTTGGTGGGTAGGTTAGACATCATGAGGCATGCAAATGAATCAAGTTTCACGCTCGGCCGCGAGGACTGGTCTTATCGCTGTACCTGACTGACCCAACAGCCACGATTGCAGACAACTGGCAAGCAGTGATGTCCTCCGTGAGTTCCATTGGCAGACGGCTGCACGACGCAGGACTACCATCACACTGTTCAGAATTAGAACAAATGCTGGTAGGAACAAAAAGTTCAGGGAGCAGAAGCTGGGGACCTCGAACACTCGGGTCTACAATTGCTCCAAAGAATCTGATGGAGCCAGATTTGCTGCTTGTTGCTAAATCACGCCTACAAATCGCTGACTCCGATAGGAAGTGGTCAGTCGCTTGTCGCTCTGTTGCCTGCACGTGGGTTAGGAGTTAGTCGCATTTCCTGCATCCAGATGATCCCAGACACATTCACTGATGTTCAGATCTGGGCTCTGGGGTGCTCAGTCCATTGCTCTGAGAACACCACCCGAGTCTTTGTTTGATTTGCAGATGTTCTTCTTGTTTCCTTTTCTCAGTCACTTCTTAACAGCTTTACAGACCCGTAGTATAGAGTTTTCCTCTTTCAGTGTAGACTTCCATTGCCTGTTAGCTATATAAGCTCAGAGACTAAAGAAGCAAATAACAAGTTTCTGATGGACTACATTTGTGGTAGGGGGGAAATCATTTGGATTTGATTGCTTTAAACCACAAGGCCCCACATGTGGACTCACATTTCGGTTGCTTATAACAATATCACTTTCTCATTAGTTTCATAGTAAGCTCACCAGTGACTGAAACGTACCTTGTAATACCTCCACAAGCACGAATAACAGCTGTGATTGGATTTGGCATGGACTGGACAAGTTTCTGGATGTAGGCCACATCAATGTTCAGACACTCTAGCATCAAAGGATTGGTCAGTTGGGCCAGATTTTGGTGCTTTGCCATTTCACTGGTTGTTCTAGGTAGCCCCACAGATTTCCAAGAGAACTCAAATCTGGAGATTTTGCAGGCCAGTCCAGATGTGTGAATGCTCCTGAATGTTCATCATGCCGATCAGTCACATTCGCAGCCGGAGAATTGTCATCTTGGAATACAGGGATAGGAATGTTATGTTCCTCGGTAACGTGATGATGATGAGCAAAAGGCAAAGCCTGGTTGTCCAGGAGCTCAGTGTAGGCACTGTGGTTCAACTTTACTGTCACCTCAACCAAAGAACCCGTTTCCACATACTTAACCCCCGCCCCCCCCGACCCGAACATCACAGAGGGGACTAATTGTTTGTCCGGGGAGCTTAGTTCCTGTATTCATAGAAACTTCATAAGCATTTATGAAGCTACTGAAGCTACTGTAACCAAAGTCAAATTCCTTGTATGTGTGAACATACTTGGCAAATAAAGCTTGATTCTGATTCTGATTTATTCATAAGCATCACAAACTTACCTGGATGTTTTTTCAGACTAACTTTGGCTAATATTAATTATGTACCCATACCGTCCCATCGAACCACCTGGGCTAGAAGTCATTGAGTCCCAGTGCAAAATGGAGGTCGCGCACCCAGGGCTTAGCCGTGCTCATCCTCACGCAGGCCGCTCGGAGCCAGCAGGGCCGCAGCCGCTCACCACCGTGTGTCTTGTCTCTGTTGATTATGCAGATGGTCATTCGAGCAGGACGTGGAGCAGGGCAACACAGATGGACTGGGAGACTGCCAAAGTAAGCAAAGGCCTCCTCTCTCTGCTACTCTCGCTCTGTTCTCCTTTTCTCCCTCCTGTTTATCTGGGCTCAGCCTCACAAGCTTGTCCTTCAGCTGCAGCAGCACACTGGACACAGAGGCCAGGCCTCGCCGTAGCACCACACACAGAGGGGGTTTCAGTGCGGCCTATTCAGCAGACTACACTGAGCCCTGTTCTGAATCGTCTGCATTGGTTTCTTGCATCGTTTTAGCTGCTGTGAATAGTGAAAAGCGGAAAGCTAATTAGCCTTCAAGGTGTGATTATCTCCTGTGCAGAGTAATGAAAGGTTTGGTTGCTGTAAAGAGATGTTCTTATTAATTATAAATGCCTTCCCTTTTTAATATTAGAAACAAGTGTTAACATATTAGAGCATGCATATTTCATAATGAAATGGATATGAAATGAAGAGCGAATCCCATTTTCATACATTAACACATTTCTCCTTTTGCTTTTTCAGACTCCTTTGTGGCTCTGAATGGTAAGTGACATAAGTCAGAGGCAATCGCATAACAGCACATTTTATCCCTCTGTCTTATTAAGGAATTCTATCAGTTTCTCTCCATTTAGTCTCTAATTTCAAAGTCCTTCTATTCCTTTCACTCTCCACGTTAGCCAGAGACTTACTTCAGGTCTAATGTCTTTTCCTTTGATGCCTTTTTACATGTTTTCAGACCTTCAGCCCACTCATCAGGGTCACCAAGTTTCCCAAAACTCATCACGTGGTCAGTTTTGCTATTCTATTTGAGCTCTTCCCTGCCTAGTACAGTAGTCTGTAGCAGCTCAACTCCTAAGAGTCCTGAACCCACCCCCCGCAAACTTAACTGGACTTGAGTGAACGTCCACCACCCCTCCCCAAGCAGCCAAATGCCCAGTGCTGTGATCACAACCAGAACTAAGTGGTGGTCTGACCCACTACATTCAGCTTAAATCAGTAAAACAAAAAAAAAAACACAATAAAAAAAAAGAAAAAAATTCATAGAAAACACTTGCAATTTAAATCGCAACTCCAAACTTGACTACACTAGAACTAAGTGGTGGTCTGATTCATTACATTCAGCATTAAGGCTTTAAATCAGTAAAAAGAAAAACACCAGAAATTGCTAAATCGAAATTGCTACTTGACTAGACTTGAGCGAAAGCAGCCAAATGCCCGGTGCTGTGACATCACCACCAGAACTAAGTGGTGGTCTGATTCACTACATTCAGCATTATGGTTTTAAATCATTAAAAAAAAAAAACACAAGAAAAAAAAAGAAAAATTAAAAACAATTTAAAAAAAAGAAAACAATTCATAGAAAACACTCAATTTAAATCGCAATTGCAACCTTCACTAGACTTGAGCGAAAGCAGCCAAATGCCCGGTGCTGTGACATCACAACCACAAGTGGTAGTCTTTAAATGAGAATAACTGCTCATTCTGGACTTCTTGGCCAAAAAAGCATGGACCTCATTGTATAGACAACAATCGCAATTTAGATCACTATCGCAATATTGGCAAGAAAAATTGCAAGTAGATATTTCAACCAAATTGTTCAGCTCCAGCCTGTTCTCAATACAACGGTCTTAAAACCTGCAGACATGCTTTCAAATATTGTGTTTTCTAAGCCAGTCACTCACGGTAATGAGCTGGCGCTGTCTGCCCGTTCTCGGTTTTATACTGAAATCATAATTTGCAAGAGTGCAATTTACCAATTGCAAAAGCTGCTATTTTTATCATAGAGTACCTTGCAAGTTGTAAGTGTAAACCTGATAACACAGTTTGTGTATTGCAAGCAACCAACCAAATGCCTGGTGCTGTGACATCACAACCACCACTAAGTGGTAGTATAGCTGCTTATTCTGGTCTTCTTGGCCAAAAAAAAGGAAAACAATTTATAGAAAACAATTGCAATTTAAATTGCAATCACAAAATTGGAA
>CM067497.1:24710657-24722558 GCA_034552555.1 Semaprochilodus insignis
ATTGCAAGCACAAAATTGGATGCTAACACAGAGTTTGTGAATTCAGTGTGGAAACCAGTCGCTCTTGTTAATGAGCTTGCGCTGTCTGCCTCTTCTAGGACCCAAATATTCATTCTGGTCTTCTTGGCCAAAAAAAGCGAAAGCAATTTATTGAAAACAATCGCAATTTAAATCGCAAACTTGACTAGACTTGAGTGAACGTCTCACCATCCCTCCACCTCCTGCCACAACCCCCCCCCCCCCCCTCGTCTATTCTCTGCAAGCCTTCACTGGTCCCATTGATTCGCCCTGACCTTTGATTTCCTAATTGGATGGATCTAGCTGGTTAATAGAAGGCGGCTTTGTGGGTTAGAGACGTAGCCAAATGCAAATGATGGAAGCTGTTTACAGAGGCTAAACAGCAGCTTGTTCTCCAAAGCTCCTCTAGAAATTATTCATGAAATACAATCCAGGCAAAAGTGGGGCGCAGCATCGACCGCGCACAGACACACAAACGCAACACACACGCGTACGCACATAGATACATGCACACACAAACTCTCACGCAACCGTATTTGTAAACGCACATGCCCTCGCTAAACTCACTCCACTGGGCACAGAAACACCCGCACACACACACACATACACTTCTCAGTGCTGTATGATTGATACTGTTCCTTCTGGTACAGCAGGGAATGCTAAACAGTTCTGATTGGTGGGAGGTGGTGAGAACGCTTGCCTCTGCGACCTACATATCACATTAGTAATCATGCTATTTAGGAAAAGGTCTGATTATCACTCACATGTAGGACCAAAATAGGAATCCCGATCCTCGGCTTTGCTTCCTCTCTGCATTTTCTTCTTCTTCACTCATCAAACATCACCAAACATGCGGTCTGATGTGGACAAACGGGCTCAGAGTACTGCCAGTGGCTACTTTGGCACTGGACACTTGGGCCACCAAGCCAACAGAATGGAGAATCTGTGGTCAGAATTGACCACATGGATGGTACATAGATTTTATTGACCATAACCAGAGCATATCTCAGGAGCGAAAGTCCCCCACGTTCACTTTCATATTTCATTCATTATGCCAGTCAAACCAGGTAATGACATGAAGGGAAGCATCATTTTTCACTGTGCAGTCAGCCAGATTTTTTACCCCACCCCTTGCTGACCCACCTCCATCCTCATCAAGCTTAGATCAATCCGCCCTGCGGGTTTGTTACTGGGATTGCAGAAGAGCACTGTGTTGTGACGGCACTCATGTTGAAAGCTGCAGACGTGCTTTCAAATTTTGTGTTTTCTAAACCAGTCACTCCCAGTAATGAGCTTGTGCTGTCTGCCTGTTCTAGGACTCAAACATTGGTTTTATACTGAAATCATAATTTGCAAGAGTGCAGTTTACCAATTGCAAAAGCTGCAATTTTTAAGTTAGACCAAGCAACCAAATGCCCTGTGTTGTGACATGACAACCGCAACTAAGTGGTGGTCCGATGCACCACATCCAGCATAAAACTGCTTATTCAATTGCAAAACAATAAACAATTAAAACAATTGCAATTTAGATCGCAATGTTGGTCAGAAAATTGCAATTCGATATTTCATCCAAATTGTTCAGTCCCAGCCTGTTGTGGAAACCAGCAACGTTCTCGACAGAACAGTGTGGAAAGCTGCAGACGTGCTTCCAAATATTGGGTTTTCTAAACCAGTCGCTCCCAGTAAGGAGCTGGCCCTGTCTGCCTGTTCTGGGCTCAAACATCGCTTTTTATACTGAGTGCAATTTACCAGTTGCGAAAGTAACCAGGAAATGAGTTAGACCAAGGAACCAAATTCCTTGTGCTGGTATGACATCACAACCACAACTAAGTGGTAGTTTGACAAACTACATTTGGTGTTAAAGCTTTAATTCAGTAAAGCTGCTCTTGCTGGTCTACCTGGCCAAAAAAGCATGAACCTTAATTTATAGAAAACTATCACAATAATTTCTGACAATCACAATGTTGGTCAGAAATATCGCAATCACATATGTTGACAAAATCGTTCAGCTGTTGTGGAAACAGACATGGAACAGGACTTTTTGTTCTTTATTCATAATCCAGCTAACAAAATCTTACCTTCCATTTTTTCTAAGCTTTATAATTTGTTCTTTTCTGTTCATAATAATCTTAATCTGATACGTCCTTCGAATTGTCAAGTGATTGCGCAGGTTAAGCTTGTTGCTAGCCAGCTGCTAAAAATAATTATGAGTCTATGGGAGGAATGATAACTGAATAAAGGACACATAGAGGAGTGTGAGTCAGTATGGTTGTGGATTAGAGTTTGGGGATCTGCCCTGAGTGAGTACATGCAGTTTGGTGGGAAAATAACAGGGTTTGAAAGGGAAAATGAATGGGACTCTATGGGCGAAACGAGTGATGGGGAAAAAAAGACAAACAGATGAGTGCATGTCAGACCAAAATTGAATTTGTGTTCAGAGGTGCACTCTGACATAGTGAATGTGAGGCAGTGTCTGTCAGTCGAGCAGAGGTACAGTAGATGGGTGTGCAGTTTTGCACCCCATTCATTCTTAATAGGAAAAAAAAAGTTTCTAGGAAAACGGTACGCCAGATCTAAAACCTGTATACAAGCACACCATTCCTGGTCAGACTGAACATTCCGGAGTTGGAACGGTATAGATATCAAGAAGATGGGCGACAGTTGTGCTGAAAATGGATAACAAAAGTGTTTGACTTTGCTAAATGCTTGGAATTCTGGAAAGTGGTGTGCCAATCATGTTAGTTATTGTGGTTATTATTCATGTTACAGTTGTCACATAGCAACAAAATATGCGGTCAGGTCTCTGTCTGACCAAACCGGCTCTAGATGTCTAGATTAAGATGGAAAATTATTATTATTATTATTATTATTATTATTATTATTATTATTAATGGTAGCTATTTATAAAGATATTGTAAGTGTATAAATACAGATTTCCTCTAACAAGCTGATGCGTATGTTACATTAGCTGACACAGAGAAAATGCAATGGGATATTAATGTATTATGTTCCAAATAGCTCAATTTCACACACACACACACACACACAAATCTGTCGGCGTTGTTTACGGCTTGAAAATGTATCGCCTCATTCCTCATTCAGTTTAACTAGTTAAAGGGTTGCGCAAGTTGGCATTTTAGAGATTATTTATTTTTTGCCACGGAGCTCCAGCCCTCAGTCCTGCATGTGTGTCATCAGCCTCCGTGGCTCTTCCCCTGGCCGTGGAGAATGAATTATAAAATAGCTCTGTCACACTAATCGCTCAGCCTCCGGCGCTTTCTTAAATAAATCATTTTAATGATTGCCACTGGGAGACCGCGAGGCTGTTGTGCATGATAGACCAATGGCAAACAGCGACGGCAGCTCCGCAACTCTCCGCGCACACATGCGAAGGTTGAGTTTATTGCTTAATTAAGATGCATGGTGATTACAGTCATGGAGAAACAAGGTGTTTTGGGGGGTATCTTAAGCGACAGCTGATCTACCTGTGCAACCCACGAAGAAGGGCAGATGTCAGTATCTCTGTGCACGAAGAAAAGAAGGGCCAGTTATCAGCACCTGCCTTTTTGTTTGTTGCCCAGCGTGTAACGTTTATTAAATATTGCTTTTTATGCATGCGAGAGATTAAAATGAGAGATGAATGACTTGTGCTATCTTAACAGCCTGTCATAATTTGTTGAGCATACTGTCAGCGCATCGGGGGGACCAAAAAAAGCTTATTCTGACTGAGAGCACGGGTGTGAATGCAGGCAGCCTTTGGAGTATAACCAGGGCCACTGATACGAGCGAGGCCATTCATGTCTCCATGCCCTGTGTGATAAGGCAAGCTCACCCCAGGTGTCTCCCAGAGAGAGAGCAGATCTGTCAGGGCCCCGTGTTGCAAAATGTGGCCACAATGACGGGTTCCTCCAAGGCAGCTGCCCTCTCCGTCAGAGACTGCAAGGTCACGGCCCTCATGAGGCCAGGCTGGAGCCATGCCGGAGCAACACATGGGCATAACTCAGGCCGTCATTCAGCTCGAGCGCTGGGAGCTGGAGTAGTAGCGAAATGCTCACACTCTTTCGTCCAGCATGTTTGACCAAGACTAAATCTATCCTGGCTATAATGCTCATACGCTGTGATTTAAAAGTTTGGAATCACTGGTGAAGAACATTATAATCTAGACATCGAAAATTATTTTAGGTGCTTTTTGCACCTTTTTAGTGTTGCTAAAAATGATTGGGAGCTTATGGGAAGAACGAGGGATGAGTAAACAACACATAGAGGAGTGAGCATCAGTATGGCTGTGGATTAGCGTTTAGGGATCTGCCCTGAGTGAGTACATGCAGTTTGGTGGCTGTAGGTTAAAGGAAACAATAGGCTATGGGTCGGGCCAAAAATGAATGGGACTCTATGGGAGGAAGGAGGGATGGGGAAAAAAAAAAAGACAAACAGACAAGTGAGGGTCAGACCAACACTGAATTCGTCCTTGGGGGTCTGCCCTGAGATAGTGTATGTGAGATTGTGTCTGTCGGTCGAGCAGAAGTACAGTAGATCGGCATGTACTTTTCAACCCTATTCATTCTTAATGGAAAAAAATTCGGAATTTTATGTCGTTTTTTTTTTCTTCCCCAAAAACCATAAGTCAGATCAAAAAGCTGTGTAAAGCACATCATTCCCAAACTGACGACACATTCTAAAGTTGGTGATATCTTGGAAACTGCAGAAAAATGTAATTTATGGTAATTTATGGTAATGATCGTCAAGTTTTCAGCCCTGGGATATGATCAGTTTTCCAATGCATGGCATTACGGATCATTCTTGATGTTATACAGATTTCCCAGTTACTATAGAATTATGCCCAGCTTAATGGCTTTCTACAAATGATTTGAAACCCATGAAGTACTAGCATAATATGAGGGTCATATATCTATAATTTTCCAGAATTGATTGTATAGCATTAAAGTAACAAGTGATTCCGAGCTTTTGAACAGTAGTGTAGTTTGCTTGGCACAGCAGCATAGATAGCACTGAAAGGGATCTGCGGGGGGAGTATGTGTAGCTGGTCCCCCCAAAAAAGGCATCTTGTTATCATGGGCGGCCCAGCCGGACCATCCAGCATACTGCAGTAGAGAGTGTGTTAACTTGTTCTGTGCTCGGCAGGCCACCCCTCCTCCACCTTTCTCAGCACTGCCCAGCCCCCAGCCAGTGGGCCGCTGGGACAGGGCCGCATGGTCGAGCCCAAGGAGTCGCCCCTGCCCACCGATAAGAGGGACCCTTATATCGCAGTGCCCTCTCTAACCCAGCAGGAGTCTACGGGTAAGCCTTGGAATGGACCATTTTCTGTGGCGGGGGGGAGCGGGGAGGGAGATTTACAGTAGTTGCTGCTTCCAGCTGACCAGCCTGAGACGTAGTTGCGAGCGTAACAAATTGCCATGCTCCTGGAAGAGAGAGATTTATTTAACAAAGACTGTACCGTCCCCCCCGAGTGGGAGAAGGGGGGATGTAATATCCAGGCTATCGCCAACGAAAGAAGAAGATTGCACTGTATTTATTTCCCCTGCACATGATGGCCCCATCTTTATCTTGGCTCCGTGACACGACATTGAACGCCCTTTCCAGGCGATATGAATGCACAGGCTCTTTCAAGGTTGGTCTCCAACTGCCACGTGTAACGAAGCTAGCGACAAGTGCAGCACGGTTATGATGTTCGGTCGATCGATGGGATGTTGTAAACTCTATGAGGCCAAGCCTGGAAATGGCTCTAGGTAAACTTCTTAGGAGAAACTGTGCTTAATTGGTATTGATTATCAGAGATGCCCACAATTAGCATGTCCCTGCTCGCCTGCTGAGGTAAGTGAGTGCTGATTTGTATGCAGGAGCTTCTTGTTTAATGTCTCTCTCTTTCGGGATTCTTGGCCTCAAAGATCCAGCTTCAAAATATCAGTCTGTCCGGCTTGCAAGTACACTGTGGACCGGGAGGAGGTGCATTTCTGCACTCTCAAAGAAATCCAGAATCCAAAATCAATCACTTAATGCGCATACAGTACCAGTCAAAAGTTCTTTACTGTAGAATAGAAGTGAAGACACCAAACTATAAAATAGCACTCATGGAATTATACAGTCCACCTTAAAAATCTCCAAAATGGAGCTTTACAGGAGGATGAACCAGCTTTCTTAACCTGCAGTGGAGGCTGATAGAACAAGGTTTATTTCTAAGCAGGTTTGGAGCAATTCTATTGGTCGGTCCATCATGAATATTCACTAAACTGAAAGGAGAACTAGAGCTTTTACACTGTGCAAAAAAATATACACAGTCGAGTCACATTATTATGACCACTTCCTACTTTCGACCGCGGCAGCCATAGCTCATGAAGGAGGTCACGTTTTCATGGCATTCTCTGGGCCCACTCATCCATGTGGAAGCCACTCTCAACCGATTTGGGAATGAATCCATCCTTGCGGATCACAAACACCTGTACATGCTGATCATCTTTCCTGGGGCGGATGGGATCTTCCAGCAAGACGATGCGACACACGACTAGGAATGAAATGTCCCACATTGGCTGGAAGAGCATTACATTTACATTTACAGCATTTAGCAGACGCTCTTATCCAGAGCGACTTACAACCGTGCTTAGTGTTCCGTTGGATAATATTCCAGCTAGTACAGCATGACTAAGACTTCCAACTACTACCCTGGACCCCCAATTCCCCAGACTTGAACCCAATTGAGCATCTGTGGGACCACCTTGTTTGTTGTGTTCGCTCTATGGATCCTCCCACGTTCACCCTCCAGCAGCTGTGGGATACACTGCAGTCAGCATGGCTCCAGATACCTGTGAAAACCTACCAGGACCTTACTGAGTCACTCCCTAGCTGAGTCTAGCTGCTGTCCGTGCTGCACACGGAGGTTACTCTGGATATTAACTAGGTAGTCATAATAATGTGGTTTGACTATATATGTAAATATTAGAGGTGTAGATACGGAGAAATATAATACTGTGGTACATCAAAAGTATATGTGGTATATCAGGATATGTACTGGTTCAGACTCTCATCAGTTGGAGCTGTTAAGTGTAGGACTGTGAAGATCAGTTTAGATGGTTGTTTCTAAAACTGGTACTGTGTGTAAGGGGTCCTAATGAATTGCATGAATTGCAGTAAATTAAGTGAATCAAAGGAAATATCCAGTATTTCATGAGGCATATTTTAAAATACGTATTTCGGCCTTTTAACAGTTTCAAACTCGAGTAAAACAGAATGCACTTGTCCCGTCCACACCATTAAAGGCGCTGCTAAATTTTAGCGTGTATTGTTTGGTCACTCAGGCATGAGGGAATATATTTTCCCTCATTCGGTCGATGGAAGCAGTACACCTGTTGAGCGTACACAATGGTGGCAGAGATAAGGCATGCTTATTTGGCATCACTGCAATGTTGCTGCCTCCATTGCCAATACCCAGTGCTGACACCCAGATCACTGGTATAGGCAAAGGGGCCCATTTCTGGATAGAGCTTCTTATTGCTGTTGTTCCTTTTCTTTTTATTGCTTTATTATTATTATTATTATTATTATTATTATTATTATTATACGCTGCCTGTTAATGTCAACGAGTTAGGCATTAGATCTGCTCATCTAAGTGAGTAATTCTGATGTTTTGCTGTGTTTCGGTTTCTCGCTCTTGCATGGCATTTGACTTCACTGCTTCGCTTCTGGCGACTTCTTTTGCAATAACAACTGTGTTCTTCACTGCTTAACATGTTAACAGCACTTTCTCATGAGTTCTCACACAGCCCCCTTCCCTCCTGTGGACGTATCTGTGGTGTGATGTGTTTTGTCGTCGCTTTCAAAGTGACCAATGTACTCTGAAAACAGAGAGTGGATGTACACGCTACTAAGCCGTGTTCTAAAATGACCATTAGGAAATGAATCCTAATAGAAAGCACTGCGGAATTTGGCCGTACGTGAATATCTATCTAGCGTGAGCCAATTTGCCCGGCGTGGTCATTTTCGGAGCTTTCGTACTGCTGTTATATCACGGTGCCATGGCGCGTTAGCGTAACGCTGAGGAAATGTGAATTTGATGAATATTCAAAGAGGAATATTTATGAGTTCGCTCCAGTCCCACCGCACCAAAGCTGGCTGGTGGCAACATTTTTTCGCAGTACATTTGAGCACTGTGTGTCTGGTCTCCTCTATTTGTCTGTCTGTGTGTGTGTGTGTGAGAGATCCCACCGCCACCACTCCCCCCTCCACCACCACCACCACCAAATCCCAACACACACACACAGTGACTCACACACACAATCCTCCCCATCCTATCTGCACCTCCGCCATCTGCTGCCATTGTGAGTAGTCTCCCTTCCACAGGACCTTTCATCTCCCCAGATGGAACGTTCCAAGGCTGTACCTTAATGTAGCCACAACCTATTACTAACCCTAATCTACTGTACAGCGCACCCTCTTTCTTCCCAAATGGAGTCGTATCTCTTTTTCCCTCGTGTGGGGAATGGATTCTGTCAGCCCCTTGCCTTCCCTCCACCTCTCTCTCTCCCTCCCTCCCTCTCTTTCTCTCCCTCTCTCTCCCTCTCTCTCTTTTTTCCTCTCCCACCCTGTTCTTCTCCGGCTGCTCCCCTCCCCTCCACTCCCTTCCAATCCCCTCCCCTCCCCCCCTTCAACCTGTGGCTGTCTCTATGTGCCTCTCGAATTTATAGGTCAATTACAAAGGCAATATAGACACCCAGAGAAAGCAGGCTTTCTGGGGCTTCTCGGTCTATATTCCAAGTCGCGTTGTCATAACTGCACGGTATGTACGCTCACCATCGGCGCTAGCCCGATTTACTCCTCCTCGGCTGGGTGGACACGAGGTCTGACATGCGATAGCGCGGGAGGGATCAAGTGTGAAGCCTGCAGAAAGTTCCACCTTCCGGATAATGACATGTCTAGATAAGCGCCACCCTCTGATTTGGTTTCTTTGTTCTGTGAATTAAAGAGTCTTTTTTTTCTTTCTCCTCTGGAGGTTGGATTTCAGCCAGCGTGTACATTTCCTAATGGTGTTTCTTCAGGCTCCTTGGCCTCTGACTTGAAATCAGAGGAGAAGTGAGCTTCTATTATGGGACGGTTAACATGTTATAGCACTTTTGACCCAGCTTTACAACAGGGACCTCCATCATATTGACAGTTATGTAGAGATAAGTGTCTGGACTGGATTGCTGTTTTCAGCTACCTGTGCCTTAATGACATTTAAATGAGAGCCTTTCTGATTTAAGACTTGCGTTTATTCGAGGCAGCGTGTGATTTAAGGCTTAGCTCGGCTCTCTTTGCGAAGCTGGGAGTTTTCCCTTATAAACCTGACTTACTGGAGCTCTTTATATAGGCTTTTTTTTATGGACAGTGGCAGTCATAAATTTGGACACACCCAGCTAAATGGATGTAGTTGGTGATCTTAAAGGCTCTACAGGCTTAACAGCTCCAACTGATGAGAGTCTGAACCAGTACATATCCTGATATACCACATATACTCTTGATGTATTATATATCAAGGTGATATCATCACCTGTAATATACACAGTAACAGTCAAAAGTTTAGAGACGGCTCCTCATAGCAGGTTCCCCTTCTGTTTATCTTAAGGCTTTACTGTAGAATAAAAGTGAAGACACCGAACTATAAAATAGCACTCATGGAATATGGAAATAAAAATCAATAATCTTAAAATGAGCTTACAACAATCTCAGAATTAGTGTATGTGTATGTACAGTTATGGACAATGGAGTGATAAGAAAATACACATATAACAAGTATAAATATAATACACACGCAGAGAACATTCAATACCAGTCAGAAATATTAGAGGTGGAGATATGGAGAAATATCATACTGTGGTACATCAAGAGTATATGTGGTATATCAGGGTATGTACTGTTTCAGACTCTCATCAGTTGGACCTGTTAAGTGTAAGACTGTACAGTCTGTAAGAGCAACATCCATTTAGGGATGTGTCCAAACTTTTGACTGGTAGTGTATGTTTTTCTGCACAGTGTAAAAGCTCCTGTTTCAGTTTAGTGAATATTCATGATGGACCGACCAATAGAATTGCTCCAAACCTGCTTAGAAATAAACCTTGTTCTATATCAGCCTCCACTGCAGGTGAAGAAAGCTGTTTCATCCTCCTATAAAGGTCCATTTTGGAGGGTTTTAAGGTGGACTGCATAATTCCATCCGGGCTATTTGATAGTTTGATGTCTTCACTTTTAGTCTACAGAAAAGCAGTAAGATAAACAGAAGGAGAACCTGATATGAGGAGCCTAAAAAAAGTCTAAACTTTTGACCGGTAGTGCATATCTCTTGTGTACAGACCTCCGTGGCTAGAAATCCAAGACATGACATTCTATAATATTTGCTATGATTGGCATCTATAACTCCCATGCAGATAGGACGCAATATAAATGCCAGCACGGCTGTTTATACGCCGCACAGCGTGACATTTTCTGAGAGCGGGAATGTGCACTCTTGTGAACAATGTCACGTGCGCGTCAGAGCTGTGAATGAAAGATCCCCACACAGTGGCATATGCCAGGCTTAAACCGTAAATATTATGAAGGCGCATATGATGGCCTCAATCGGGATGCAGTAGACAAAGGCTTTTTAGAACATCTCCATAGATCTAGGGCAGACGCATAATCAGCCATTCATGACCCTGACAGCAACAGCGCAATTACACGTGTGAGGGGGGGAAAGCAGAGGAGAGAAAGTGCTCTGTGAGAACGTCAGAAAGGCACCATTGCTTTTTGAAAGGAGTGAAACTTTATGGGGTTACTGAGACGGAAACTGGAAAGCGGCAACCGTGATGAAATGAATGAGCTGTTGTTAGCGAGTTGCGTCTACCGAAATTGTACCAGAGAGCTTATTAAAGGCAGTTACACATTAGTGTACTGTTATTCATACGGACTGGAAAAAAAGAAATCATCTTTTTGTTGCTTAATGATGACAGACGTCACGCATTACTCATTCCTACTGTAGCTCGGGACTGCAGATGATGAAATGCTTAGACCTTTTGCTTGGTTCATCACGTAGGCTTATCTAAGCTCCGGACAAAAAAATGGAGTGACTGAAACGTACCTAATAGCTTGTAATACCTCCACAAGCACCAGTAACAGCTGTGACTGGATTTGGCATGTACTGGACAAGTTTCTGGATGTAGCCACATCAATGTTCTGACACTCTTACATCAAAGAATTGCGCAGTCGGGCCGGATTTGGTGGATGCCTTCCCTGGCACAATTCTGAGGAGAATTCCCTGTAGACTGGGATTTTAGCCACTGCTGGTAGACCCGTATGACCATATGCTTCCATACACCTGCAGATTCAGCTACTTCCTTCACACTATGGTCTTTGGCACGCCCAAATGCAGCCTCTCCTTTTAGCCAATCATTAACATCTGCTTTGGAGCCATTTTCCACACATGGAACGAGACATTCACTGCACTGTAGCACCTCTTCTCAATCTATGGATCCCGTCACTCACACCCCGCAGGTATTTATAGCCCCATCATCCTCGTGCATGCATCCTCGTGGAACCTGAAGTTACTACCACCTTAAACACGAAAGGTGACTCATTTTTGGTCCGATGAGCCAAACATGGCTCTATCAGTCTGGTATATGAAGCTAAGTGAGGCTGTCCCTGACCACTGAATGAAGTGGAGAGCGTGCTCCAGGTGGCACCGTGCCACAGTGGGCAGTGCTGTCGCCTCCCGCGTGAAGGGTCTGGGTTCGATTACTGGGTGGAGCATCCAGGGTCATGTCTGCATGGGTTTCCTCATTCAGTCCAAAGACATGCTGTCAGACTGACTGGAGAGGCTAAATTGCCCCCAGGTGTAAATCTGTATGTCTGGGGTGTACCCTG
>CM067497.1:24723058-24725558 GCA_034552555.1 Semaprochilodus insignis
ACCCCCACACCAGGAACTTCTCTTACCACCACACCAGAGGAACTCCTCTTACGCCCACACCAGAGGAACTCCTCTTACGCCCACACCAGGAACTCCTCTTACCCCCACACCAGGAACTCCCCTTACCCCCACACCAGGAACTCCTCTGACGTTCTGCGGTTATGAAGGTTTAAGTGATCGGATAACTGCAGACACTCTGATCAGGTCATCAGCTGTAACTCTTTTTAGACACTGGTTTATTACTCTCCGTGTTTTGGCATTCTTCTGTGGCATTCTGTGGTTGAATGGGGGTGAAAATGAATGGGACTATGTGACGAACGAGGGATGAGGAAAGAGACAAACAGATGAGTGCAGGTCACCAACACTGAATTTGTTTGGGGGTCTGACCTGAGATGTATGTGTCTGCTGGTTGAGCAGAAGTACAGCGGATAGTCATGTACTCTTCCACACCATTCATCCCTAACAGGAAAAACTAGGAATTTAACAGTTTTCCGGAAAACCACACGTCAGATCAAAAAACTGCAAACAAGCACACAAGTCTATAGGAGGAGAAGAAGAAGGAAAAGAGGGAGAAGGAGAAGAAGGAGGAGAAGACTGGGCTGGACGGGTCAGAAAACAGAGAGTCACTGGCAGTGGAACAGTTTGAAAGACCTGAATGGACTGACTAGCTCTATTAGCAGCACCTTAATGTGAGGGGTCGGTGAATATCAGAGCACATACATATCCAAACATATATATAATAAAATAAACAGTCGTGAGAACGTTCTAGCACGTTCTAGTCAGAACGTATAACACCTCCCCCCTCCAGTAGACTAGACCTCAGTATTACTCGGGTCATATCCCTGCGGTCGGAACGAAGCCGTGTATCTCCAGTTCTGCTGATTTTCAGTTTTTACAGTGACCTGAAAGCGTCTGCTGGTCTTTACCTTGTGGGTGAATTTCATGCTGAATGGACTAGATAAGAGAACCCAAAGTGATCTGGAGTGAAGTCCGGTTCCATTGACTTCCGCTGAAAGCGAGGCATGTTTTCTCCTTCCCCTGTAAAGGTAGTATTTTGGAGATAGGAGGTTTTTGCTGTGACCGCAGTGAAATGGTGCTTTGGGGAATCTATGCCAAACTACTCCATCTCCATTCCTGCAGTTTCCCTCGCACCGGCCCGTCCGTCGGCTAAGACAGGTTTGGAGTTTCCTGTATGAGTGCTGAAGCTACGAGGCTGATGTAGCTAACTAGCAATAGAAGCTTGCCTTCCAACAATTAGCATGATGCTAACTGCGCACACGTACCTCAAAGCGTGTACATGTTCTGAAGGAGATTAGCATAGCTAATAGCATAGCATGAAAACAGTATCACCAGATGCAAATGAATAAAGTCCGGCAAGCCTGTAAAAGTGGGATACAGGGATGGAGGTGGGAAGCTGTGCTCTATTCCGACAGTTCCATCTTCCCAGTTGGGACATTAACGTTCATATCCTTCTCCTGTATGTTTATTCCAGCACTAGCTAAAAGCTCATTAATAACGAACCCCCCGCGCTCCTTATCAGTTCTTATGGCTGAACGGCCCGTTTAGTAATTCGGTGTTCAGTTACAGCCAAACCGTTCAGTGGCCTTTAAACCACCCCAGTACGCTGTAACCTCCAGTCTGAAGGAGTTAGCGTTGGCTTACGTGCTAATAGGAGAGTACTCAGGGCTGCCTCTGGCTAAGTTTCCATCTTTTCGGGGGGTGGAGGTGATGTGGACGGAAACGCGTTTAGCTTGTGTCTTTGAAAGAACCTTAACGGTGTTTGTGAGTCATCTAAAAGCCCGGCACTGCCAGCTGCTGCTTAGTTCTAAACAATCAGGAACAAGTGATCACCGCTATGATACTCGGAGAGCTCTCCGGGAGAAACAGGTCGCCGGGGCTTCATCAGCTGAACAGCCACAGTCCAAAAGTGATGAGTGACCGAGTGGCGTTAAGGCCTCCCATCACTAACACAGCCCACATAATCTCCATCACACAGTCCTGACCACCACACAGGCCCAAGTCACCAAGCAGAGGCTGGAGGGGTCAGCACTGTGGAGCAGGACTGCATCCTCTGGAGTGGAGCTGCTCCATACAGTACCCCTAGGGTCATCCAACACCAGTACCGGACCTCACTAATACTCAATCAAATCCTCACAGCAATGTTCAACATCAGTACCTGACCTCACCAATACTCAATCAAATCCTCACAGCAATATTCAACATCTGTACCGGACCTCACTAATGCTCAATCAAATCCTCACAGCAATGTTCAACATCAGTACCGGACCTCACTAATACTCAATCAAATCCTCACAGCAATGTTCAACATCAGTACCTGACCTCATTAATGGTCAATCAAATTCTCACAGAAATGTTCAATATCAGTTCCTGACCCCACCAATACTCAATCAAATCCTCACAGCAGTGTTCATCCTCTGGTGTGGCAGTAACACTGTGCTTTACAGGAGCAGCTGTGGATCCAGCTGTGGTGTGTTGATTC
>CM067497.1:24728058-24758727 GCA_034552555.1 Semaprochilodus insignis
GTGTGTTAGAGTGTTTATTAGAGTGTGAAGTAGTGTGTAGTGAGTGTAGAAGCGTGTAGTGAGTGTGTGGTAGTGTGTAGAGAGTGTGTAGTAGTGTGTAGTGAGTGTGTATTAGAGTGTGTAGTGAGTGTGTAGTATAGTGTGTAGTAGTGCGTAGTGAGTGTGTATTAGAGTGTGTAGTGAGTGTGTATTAGAGTGTGTTGTAGTGTGTAGTAGAGTGTGTTGTAGTGTGTAGTAGAGTGTGTAGTAGTGTGTACTGAGTCTGTATCAGAGTGTGTAGTGTGTGTGTGCGTGTGTGTTAGAGTGTTTATTAGAGTGTGAAGTAGTGTGTAGAGAGTGTAGAAGTGTGTAGTGAGTGTGTGGTAGTGTGTAGGGTGTGTGTAGTAGTGTATATTAGAGGGTGTAGTAGTGTGTAGTGAGTGTGTATTAGAGTGTGTAGTAGTGTGTAGTGAGTGTGTATTAGAGTGTGTAGTAGTTTGTATTAAAGTGTGTAGTAGTGTGTATTAGAGTGTGTAGGAGTGTGTAGTGAGTGTGTATTAGAGTGTGTAGGAGTGTGTAGTGAGTGTGTGTTGGAGTGTGTAGTAGTGTGTATTAGAGTGTGTAGTAGTGTGTACTGAGTCTGTATCAGAGTGTGTAGTAGTGTGGTAGAGTGTTTAGTAGAGTGTGTAGTAGTGTGTAGTAGTGTTTAGCAGAGTGTGCAGTAGTGTGTGTGTCAGAGTGTTTATTAGAGTGTGGAGTAGTGTAAAGTGAGTGTAATAGTGTGTAGTCTGTGTGTAGTAGTGTGTAGTGAGTGTGCATTAGAGAGTGTAGTGAGTGTGTAGTAGTGTGTATTAGTGTGTATTAGAGTGTGTAGTAGTGTGTTGTGAGTGTGCAGTAGTGTGCAGTGAGTGTAGTAGTGTGTAGTGAGTGTGTAGTAGTGTGTAGTGAGTGTAGTAGTGTGTAGTGAGTGTAGTGAGTGTGTAGTGTGTAGTAATGTGTAGTGAGTGTGTAGTAGTGTGTACTAGTGTGTAGTGAGTGTAGTAGTGTGTAGTGTGTGTGTTAGAGCGTTTATTAGAATGTGTAGTAGTGTGTAGTGAGTGTAGTAGTGTGTAGTGAGTGTGTAGCAGTGTGTAGTGAGTGTAGTGAGTGTGTAGTGAGTGTGTAGCAGTGTGTAGTAGTGTGTAGTGAGTGTGTAGTGTGTGTGTGTGTGTGTGTTAGAGTGTTTATTAGTGTAAAGTGGTGTATCGTGAGTGTAGTACTGTGTAGTAGTGTGTATTAGAGTGTGAAGTAGTGTATAGTGAGTGTAGTAGTGTGTAGCAGTGTGTATTAGAGTGTGTAGTTAGTGTGTATTAGTGTGAAGTAGTGTGTATTAGAGTGTGTAGTGAGTGTGTAGTAGTATGAAGTGAGTGTGTAGTAGTGTGTAGTGAGTGTGTAGTAGTGTGTAGTGAGTGTGTAGTGAGTGTAGTGTGTAGTGAGTATGTAGTAGTGTGTATTAGAGGGTGTAGTAGTGTGTACTAAGTCTGTATCAGAGTGTGTGGTGTGTGTGTGTGTGTGTGTGTGTGTGTGTGTGTGTGTGTGTGTTAGAGTGTGAAGTAGTGTGTAGTGAGTGTAGTAGTGTGTAATGAGTGTGTAGTGAGTGTAGTAGTGTGTAGTGAGTGTGTAGTGAGTGTGTTATGTGTTAGAGTGTTTATTAGAGTGTGAAGTGGTGTATAGTGAGTGTAGTAGTGTGTATTAGAGTGTGAAGTAGTGTATAGTGAGTGTAGTAGTGTGTAGTAGTGTGTATTAGAGTGTGTAGTGAGTAGACAGTACTGTGAAGTGAGTGTGTAGTAGTGTGTATTAGAGTGTGTAGTAGTGTGTTGTGAGTGTGCAGTAGTGTGCAGTGAGTGTAGTAGTGTGTAGTGAGTGTGTAGTAGTGTGTAGTATTGTGTAGTGAGTGTAGTAGTGTGTAGTGAGTGTAGTAGTGTGTAGTGAGTGTAGTGAGTGTGTAGTAGTATGTAGTAGTATGTACTGAGTGTAGTAGTGTGTAGTGAGTGTGTAGTGAGTGTAGTAGTGTGTAGTGAGTGTATAGTGAGTGTAGTAATGTGTAGTGAGTGTAGTAGTGTGTAGTGAGTGTGTAGTGTGTGTGTTAGAGTGTTTATTAGTGTGAAATGGTGTATCATGAGTGTAGTACTGTGTAGTAGTGTGTATTAGTGTGAAGTAGTGTATAGTGAGTGTAGTAGTGTGTAGTAGTGTGTATTAGAGTGTGTAGTTAGTGTGTGGTAGTGTGTAGTAGTGTGTATTAGAGTGTGTAGTGAGTGTGTAGTAGTGTGTAGTGAGTGTAGTAGTGTGTAGTGAGTATGTAGTAGTGTGTATTAGAGGGTGTAGTAGTGTGTACTGAGTCTGTATCAGAGTGTGTGGTGTGTGTGTGTGTGTGTGTGTGTGTGTGTGTGTGTGTGTTAGAGTGTGAAGTAGTGTGTAGTGAGTGTGTAATGAGTGTGTAGTGAGTGTAGTAATGTGTAGTGAGTGTGTTATGTGTTAGAGTGTTTATTAGAGTGTGAAGTGGTGTATAGTGAGTGTAGTAGGGTGTATTAGAGTGTGAAGTAGTGTATAGTGAGTGTAGTAGTGTGTAGTAGTGTGTAGTAGTGTGTAGTGTGTGTGTGTGTGTGTGTGTGTTAGAGTGTTTATTAGTGTGAAGTGGTGTATCATGAGTGTAGTACTGTTTAGTAGTGTGTATTAGTGTGAAGTAGTGTATAGTGAGTGTAGTAGTGTGTAGCAGTGTGTATTAGAGTGCGTAGTTAGTGTGTGGTAGTGTGTAGTAGTGTGTATTAGAGTGCGTAGTGAGTGTGTAGTAGTGTGAAGTGAGTGTGTAGTAGTGTGTAGTGAGTGTGTAGTAGTGTGTAGTGAGTGTAGTAGTATGTAGTATTGTGTTGTGTGTAGTCTTGTGTAGTGAGTGTAGTAGTGTGTAGTGAGTGTAGTACTGTGTAGTAGTGTGTAGTGAGTGTGCAGTAGTGTGTAGTGAGTGTGTAGTAGTGTGTAGTGAGTGTGTAGTGAGTGTATCTGTGTGTACTGAGTGTAGTAGTATGTTGTAGTGTGTAGTGAGTGTGTAGTAGTGTGTAGTAGTGTGTAGTGAGTGTAGTAGTGTGTATTAGTGTGTAGTGACTGTGTAGTAGTGTGTACTGAGTGTGTAGTAGTGTGTAGTGATTGTAGTGAGTGTGTATTAGTGTGTAGTGAGTGTGTAGTAGTGTGTAGTGAGTGTAGTAGTGTGTATTAGTGTGTAGTGAGTGTGTAGTGAGTGTAGTAGTGTGTATTAGTGTGTATTAGTGTGTAGTAGTGTGTAGTGAGTGTGTAGTAGTGTGTAGTGAGTGTAGTAGTGTGTATAAGTGTGTAGTGACTGTGTAGTAGTGTGTAGTGAGTGTGTAGTAGTGTGTTGTGAGTGTGTAGTGAGTGTGTAGTAGTGTGTAGTGAGTGTAGTGAGTGTGTAGTAGTGTGTAGTAGTGTGTACTAGTGTGTACTGAGTGTAGTAGTGTGTAGTGAGTGTGTAGTGAGTGTAGTAGTGTGTAGTGAGTGTAGTAATGTGTAGTGAGTGTAGTAGTGTGTAGTGAGTGTGTAGTAGTGTGTGTGTGTGTGTGTGTGTGTGTGTGTGTGTGTGTGTGTGTGTTAGAGTGTTTATTAGTGTGAAGTGGTGTATCATGAGTGTAGTACTGTGTAGTAGTGTGTATTAGTGTGAAGTAGTGTATAGTGAGTGTAGTAGTGTGTAGTAGTGTGTATTAGAGTGTGTAGTTAGTGTGTGGTAGTGTGTATTAGAGTGTGTAGTGAGTGTGTAGTAGTGTGAAGTGAGTGTGTAGTAGTGTGTAGTAAGTGTGTAGTAGTGTGTAGTGAGTGAGTAGTGAGTATGTAGTAGTGTGTATTAGAGGGTGTAGTAGTGTGTACTGAGTCTGTATCAGAGTGTGTGGTGTGTGTGTGTGTGTGTGTGTGTGTGTGTGTGTGTGTTAGAGTGTGAAGTAGTGTAGTAGTGTGTAGTGAGTGTAGTAGTGTGTAGTGAGTGTGTAATGAGTGTGTAGTGAGTGTAGTGAGTGTGTTATGCGTTAGAGTGTTTATTAGAGTGTGAAGTAGTGTATAGTGAGTGTAGTAGTGTGTATTAGAGTGTGAAGTAGTGTATAGTGAGTGTAGTAGTGTGTAGTAGTGTGTATTAGAGTGTGTAGTGAGTATACAGTACTGTGAAGTGAGTGTGTAGTAATGTGTAGTGAGTGTGTTGTAGTGTGTAGTGAGTGTAGTAGTGTGTAGTAGTGTGTAGTGAGTGTGTAGTAGTGTGTAGTGAGTGTAGTACTGTGTATTAGTGTGTAGTGAGTGTGCAGTAGTGTAGTAGTGTGCAGTAGTGTAGTAGTGTGTAGTGAGTGTAGCTGTGTGTACTGAGTGTAGTAGTATGTAGTATTGTGTTGTGTGTAGTCTTGTGTAGTGAGTGTGTAGTAGTGTGTAGTGAGTGTGTAGTAGTGTGTAGTGAGTGTAGTACTGTGTAGTAGTGTGTAGTGAGTGTGCAGTAGTGTGTAGTGAGTGTGCAGTAGTGTGTAGTGAGTGTGTAGTGAGTGTATCTATGTGTACTGAGTGTAGTAGTATGTTGTAGTGTGTAGTGAGTGTGTAGTAGTGTGTAGTGAGTGTAGTAGTGTGTATTAGTGTGTAGTGACTGTGTAGTAGTGTGTAGTAGTGTGTAGTAGTGTGTAGTGACTGTGTAGTAGTGTGTAGTGAGTGTGTAGTAATGTGTAGTAGTGTGTAGTGAGTGTAGTAGTGTGTATTAGTGTGTAGTGAGTGTGTGGTAGTGTGTAGTGATTGTAGTGAGTGTGTATTAGTGTGTAGTGAGTGTGTAGTGACTGTGTAGTAGTGTGTAGTGAGTGTGTAGTAGTGTGTAGTGATTGTAGTGAGTGTGTATTAGTGTGTAGTGAGTGTGTAGTAGTGTGTAGTGACTGTGTAGTAGTGTGTAGTGAGTGTGTAGTAGTGTGTAGTAGTGTGTAGTGAGTGTAGTAGTGTGTATTAGTGTGTAGTGAGTGTGTGGTAGTGTGTAGTGATGCTGTTCTACTGCACTGTACATGTTATTCTCAACACAATGCTGATCTGTGCTCCGCCTGGAGTCAGGGATGCTAACAGCACGGCTAACAGTCATTAAGCTCCTTGTTAGCGTGTTAGCTTATCAGAGACATTAATCAGCGAATGATGTTTATTAACTGTGTTAGTTTATTAATGACTGGGCTGCTCAGCGCATCACTGAAGACGAGTTAGTAGAGTTTTCTAGTCGTCCAGTGTGAAACGCTCGGTTCTAGATTAGGTCAGAGCTGTTCACAGTGGTGGTGAAGGTAACCAGACGTCCCCCTCTAAAAGCTCCCTCACAGGAAGTTCCTACATGAGGTGGTTCTGAATACGCTGCCTGATGTCTGAGACGCTGTTTATGATAGTGTGGAGAAGATTTCAGCCTTAAACTCCATTCATGGTGGAGGGATACATGCTGCAGGGCGCTGTGAGGTCAAATAGTCCCCCAAAGAAACTTAGTATTTCCAGGTTTTCCAGATTTTCCATCATCAACATTCCATATACACTCAGAAGACACGTGTAGGTTCACTGGTGGTTCTAGATAGTCAATAAAGTGTCTATATGTGTGTTCTAGACATGGAGAACCCTGGTTCCCATCACCACCACTGTACAGAACATCTGAACCACCTCACACCAAACCCGCTCTCAATCACACTGTTTACACCTCACACCAAACCCGCTCTCAATCACTCTGTACACACCTCACACCAAACCCGCTCTCGATCACTCTGTTCACACCTCACACCAAACCCGCTCTCGATCACTCTGTTCACACCTCACACCAAACCCGCTCTCGATCACTCTGTTCACACCTCACACCTAACCCGCTCTCGATCACTCTGTTCACACCTCACACCAAACCCGCTCTCGATCACTCTGTTCACACCTCACACCAAACCCACTCTCAATCACTCTGTTCACACCTCACACCAAACCCGCTCTCAATCACTCTGTTCACACCTCACACCTAACCCGCTCTCAGTCACTCTGTTCACACCTCACACCTAACCCGCTTTCAGTCACTCTGTTCACACCTCACACCTAACCCGCTCTCCATCACTCTGTTTACACCTCACACCAAACCCGCTCTCAATCACTCTGTTTACACCTCACACCAAACCCGCTCTCAGTCACTCTGTTCACACCTCACACCAAACCCGCTCTCAATCACTCTGTTCACACCTCACACCAAACCCGCTCTCAATCACTCTGTTCACACCTCACACCAAACCCGCTCTCAATCACTCTGTTCACACCTCACACCTAACCCGCTCTCAGTCACTCTGTTCACACCTCACACCAAACCCGTTCTGACAGAGTCTACATTCCTGTACATATCCACTAAATGAATGATGTGATCTTCACACACCTGGAAGGGAATCACCAGGTTGATGGTTTCTCCCACTCTCCTGATGTACTTGGTTCTGAGGTTGCGAGGAAGGCGGATCTTAGGATGCTCTAGGAAACACATTTAGGACATCAGTCAGCCGAGACATGTCCTTCCAGAATGAGACAGATCTGTTTTACCCATGATACCATGCTGTGCTCTTACCCATGATCTCTCTGACAGTGACGGGTTGAGAGAGGAGGGCCGGGGGGCTGCGGCCGGCAATGTTCACTGCCACGACACGGAAGTTCATCTTCTCTCCTGTAGGCAGGTTCTTCACCATGTAGCTCTGACGCTCCACCAGGTCAGTGTTAGCCACCTGCCACTCCGTATCTGACACAAGTATGGAGACAGGAAAGTGTAAAGTTCTGTATCAGGTACATCAGCCAGGACGGAACGTCCACCGGTAGATCACTGCCTGCTGCTCTGCTGGAACCCCGAGACACAGCGCCTGTTCAGTGGTGTTTGAGACTGTACAGTTTCGGTTAGCAGGCCAAACGTGCAACACAGCACAGGTTTTGTTCCGGCCAACTGATGCAAAATCTAGGTTTGCCAACCATCCTGTAAAATACGGAATCATCCCACAGATGCTGATCTGGAGGTGTTCTGTAGCCTCACCTCCCTCTTTGCAGAACTCAATGACGTATCCATCCAGACCTCCTGCTCCGATCTTCTCTGGAGCCAACCACTTCAGAGAGCAGGTCGTATCAGTCACGTCCTCCACGGTCAGCTTGGTCGGCTCGCTGGTGGGTGCTGGGTGGGAGAAACAGTGGATACATGCTGTTAGCGGCCGATCTGGTTCCTTCACAGGGGAGTCAGTTTGGTTGATAGAGGGTGTAGTTGTTGCCGGTGATATCGCCGGGTCACTGAAACAGCGTTCAGTCTTGTTTTACTGAGAGACAGGCCTTATATTTCTACAGGCTTGTTGTTGTTTAACTTGTGTGTGTGTGTGTGTTTGTTTGTGTGTTTGTTTTATGTGTGTGTGTGTGTGTGTGTGTGTGTGCTTGTGTGTATGTGTGTAGACCCTGTATGCTCACCGATTGGCATGAATGGTTTGGAGTTGAGGCTGGGAGCTGACACACCGATCCCGTTAACAGCATACACCCTCATCTCGTACAGAATTCCCTCTATCATCCTCTTAGCTTCGTACGTCGTTCCCTCAAACACGTCAAAGTTCAGCTTCGTCCAGCGAGAGGAGCCTTTCTTCTTCCTCTCCATCAGATAACCTGCACAGCGAGGGGGACAGTCACAGCAGGGTCACTGCTAGGGGTTGAACAGACTAGGGGGCTTCGCTGCTCGGTGACGATGCTTTAATCTGGATGTCGACTAGTCCCTAATCACGTGACTATGACAGCAACAACATGGACGCCTCAGAGAAGATAACAGGTCTGAGGGGATCTGTGAGATAAGGTCTACAGAGCCGATCTCCAGAGCTGATCTCCAGAGCCGATCTCCAGAGCTGATCTCCAGAGCTGATCTCCAGAGCTGATTTATAGTGATACTGTTATCTCCGGTTTCCTGAGGAGTTTTCCTGAAGAGTCCTGTGTGGTTGCAGAGGGAGCATAACACAGGTTAAAGTTGGTTACTCCTGTTTATGCCAAGTTCTAGCACTCTAAATTCCTCTGGCTCTCTGGACAAATTTGTATCTGACTTAGGTGCACCATAGATGGTCTTGCTGAGACGCTCATCCAGGCGGTGCCAACTTTGTAAGATTCCGGGTTCCACATTTCCGGTTTCCTGGAGGATAGCAAGGGCTTGTCGCTCGCCACGCTCTACTGACCTGCGGGGTTTTAAAGTCAGTTATGTAACGAAGCGATCCGTTCTCCAGTGGGTTTATTCATCACACCGTCACCAATTAATCAACACTGACTTGGCTTTCACCACATAACTGTCAAGTTGTGCAGCCCCCAGAGCTGATGTAGTTCTCCTGTGCAGTGTTATAATAACAGCATGGTTAGTCAGTTATGGGTAATGTATTTAAACCATATCTTTCCTCTATATAGATTATTCTTGTGAATGTCAGCATAGCGGGAAGCTCCGTAAACAACAATCGGTCCACTGATTTGTCCACATGTGTCTACACATTACCCTTAATTGGAGCCCCTCCATCAAACTTGGGTGGCTCCCAGATGATGGTGGCACTGTCCTCTCCCACTCCAGTGCACTTCACATGCTCTGGCGGATCAGGAACATCTAAACAGCCAGACAGATAAACGGAAATGAAGACGGAAACATTAGCTGTGCTTGGGAACACCGTGAGAGTAGCAGTCATGGATTATAATGTGACCACCTGATAAAAACATGAGGAGCCAGCAGCTGGTGAACGTGCTAGCTGAATGAGGTCAGTGGAATCCACCCCCAAGATAGCACCGTTGACCCCTGGGTCGTTGCAATCAACCCTTAGGCCAGTGGTTGTCAACCCTGGTCCTGGAGGACCCTATGACACTGCACAGAAACACCTGATCCAGCTAATCAGCTAATTAAAAACCCTTCCTGAGCTGAAGTTGGTGTGTTTTAGCAGGAAAACACAAAACTGTGCTGGGCAGGAGTCTTCCAGGACCAGGATTTGGAACCACTGTCTTAGGAAACAGGATTGGTCTTGACCTGGTTGAGGACCAATTAAGGATACCATGCAAGTGTGTGTGGGTGGAGAGTGACTGTGATGATGCACTGTAGAAAGAATTGATTGATTGATTAACTGATTGATGTACAGTGAACTGATACTTTGATGAATAGGATGGTCTTGTCCACTCCGTTGGGGTTGGTGAAGGTGATGCTGTAGTTTAGGGCATGTTTGTGACTGATTAACTGATTGGTTAAATGGTTAATTGATTAATTGGTTGGCAGGTTAATGAACTGATGGATGTACACACCCACTATTTTGATGAAGAGGTTGGCCTTGTCCTCTCCTGCTGGGTTGGTGACGGTGATGTTGTAGTTTCCTTCATCATCTCTTTCCGCTCCCTCAATCACAAAGCTGCTCAGACCCGGCCGGCTCTCCACCCTCACCCGCCCCTCGGTTTCTGACACCACCTGCACACACACAGAGCACAGTCTACGCAGGGACCACCAGGGGGCGTTCTAGTGTAATAGTAATGAGGCTAAAGAAGAGGTGTCTAAGCTCTGGTTCTAACTTTAGGAGACTGTTTGTTCCCCGGGGGTGTCAGAGCCATGTGTATCTGGGAGTCTACTGTACTGGATAGGGTGGTCTTCCCTCTCCCCCCATCACACAGCACAGTACTAGCCAAGGTGGGCTTCTGTTAACTGAAGCCGTTGAATTAACAGTTAATGTGTCTCTCCGAGGGTGTTGAGCTGTACAGTGATGTTGTGCTACCAGCAGTCTAAAAGAGCTCTGTATGTCCTGGTGGATGCACATGCCAGGCATCACCCTCCCAGCTGGGGGCAGACCTTACTGTAAACTGACCTTTCACCTGGGAGCACAGTGCTGCCCGAGTCTAAATGAGGAGATCTACTTCACACCTGTTTGTGAATGTTTACCTTGTCTGCCTTTGTCCAGGTGACTGTAGGAGCTGGCTCTCCTGAGATCTCCACGTCTAGACGGAGCTTATTACCAGCGACAACGATGATGGTGTTCTGGGATACCATGTTACCAGCGACGTCTAGATGGATCTTAGGAGGCTCTGTGAGAGAGAGAGGTAGAGAGAGAGAGAGAGAGAGAGAGAGAGAGAGAGAAGAAGACAAGATGGACACCATTGGATGCATTGGTAGATGGGTGGACTGAAAGACCAAGTTGAAGGATGGATGGATGCATAGATGCATCAATAGATAGGTGGATGGAGCAGTCTGCTGGGGCGTACCTTGTCTGGGGACGTAGTCTATCTTGATCTCTGAGAGGGAAAACCGAGAAACAGTCCATCAGATTCTTGATAATAGCTCATTAGATGCTAACAGTGCTGTACAGCCTGCCAGAGTCAGTGTATCAGAATTACATAATTACACACAATTACACCTTTATTAGATACATCTAGAACCATCTAGAACTTCCTGTTCTGCTAATTGGCTCATGATGATATGTATGTTTCCTGGTGTTTACTGTAATGTTATATGGCGTGTATTTATTTCCCAGATGTTAAGGTGTTAAACGCTGTTCCTGGGTGACTGTAGTTCCGTACAGAGTTCGGTGTGTTCGGTCTTACCCAGGAAGTTGAGTTTAGCCGAGATAGAGAGAGCGTAGCCGTCAGGCACGAAGGTGTAATCTCCAGCGTCCTCCGGCTTCACCTCGTCTATAGTGAGACGATGCATCCTGCACACACAGGTACGCTGTTAGAAGGTTTAGATCACAGATAGCCTTCACGGAGTTCCGGATTCGGAGCTCTCTCTGGACTAACCACAGTCTGTGTGGATTGACGGAGCGCTGTTAAAGCGAGTGGCTGTGTGTTTATTAGGTTTAGTGAAGTGTGTGTGAGCATGTGTGTATGTTGGCGTGAGTGTGTGTGTGTGTGTGTGTGTGTGTGAGAGTATGTGTGTATGTTGGAGTGAGTGTGTGTGTGTGTGTGTGTGTGTGTGTATGTTAGTGTTTGCGTGTGTCTGTGTGTGTGTATGAGTGTGTGTGTGTGTGTGTGAGAGAGTGTGTTTGAGTGTGTGTGTGAGTGTGTGTGTGTGTGTGTGAGAGAGTGTGTTTGAGTGTGTGTGTGAGTGTGTGTGTGTGTGTGTGTGAGTGAGTATGTGTCTATGTGTGTCTGTGTCTGTGTGTATGTATGTTAGAGCGAGTGTGTGTGTGTGTGTGTGTGTGAGTGAGTGTGTGTCTGTGTGTGTGTGTGAGTGAGTGTGTGTCTGTGTGTGTGTGTGTGTGTGTGCGTGTGTGTGTGTGTGAGGGAGTGAGATGTACCTGCCGATGTGTGTGATCTTGATGCGGTTGTTGGGCTGAACCTCCTTCCCATCTTTAAACCATTTCCCCGTCACCTTCTCATCCGACACCTCGCACTTGAACATGGCCTGCTCCGCCGACTTCACCGTCAGGTCAGCGATGCTCTGCAGGATCTCCAGCTCCTTCTCTGTAAGGCGAGAGAATAATGAGCAGATCAAAAAAAAATAAAATAATTATAATAATAATAATAATAATAATAATAATAATAATAATAATAATGATGATGATGATTATTTGTTTTTTATTAAACATCCTAAACATGAAACTACAAACTATTACATCTAAAGATGAAAAGGCACTTTTATTTTTGGTAGACTGAGCTGCCAGTTTACTGAGCTACATAAAAACAGTCCACATAACCAGCTGTTTCAAATCATTACAGTAATTAATCCAGCGCCCTGGACACAGATCAGCACAGATCAGCACAGACACCACAGATCAGCACAGATCAGCACAGACACCACAGACACCACAGATCAGCACAGACACCACAGACACCCCAGATCAGCACAGACACCACAGATCAGCACAGATCAGCACAGACACCACAGACACCACAGATCAGCACAGACACCACAGATCAACCCAGATCAGCACAGACACCACAGACACCACAGATCAGCACAGATCAGCACAGACACCACAGACACCACAGACACCACAGATCAGCACAGACACCACAGATCAGCACAGATCAGCACAGACACCACAGATCAGCACAGATCAGCCCAGACACCACAGATCAGCACAGATCAGCCCAGATCAGCACAGACACCACAGACACCACAGATCAGCACAGACACCACAGATCAGCCCAGATCAGCTGGTGATCTACAGTCTACTGCTGTTAGTTGTAGCGAGGTTATTAATACTCTGATCTCCGTTTAGTTGTTTCACTGACGTTATGCGATTTCTGTCAGAACAGTGTGAATGAAGTCGTGTGTCTGTGGAGAAAGGGATTAGCGGTGCTCCTCCTGTGTTCACCCTCCTTCACCCCGTGGGCACGTTAATGGTATTCATGCACTTTCAGAACTTCTGTCTCAGTTCAGTTTTAAAATGAGTAAAAATCTGCTCCGCCTGACGACAACGAAGACCCCGTACGGACACACAGCTGATCACCTGTCTAGCAGAGATAGGGCTTTACAGCTGGATCAGTCTGGGTCTTCAGTCCTCAAACTCAGTGCTAACCATGATCCTGTCGCAACACTTCGGGAACATGTCCGGAATAATCATATCATCATGGTCCAGAGAAGAACAGGTATCTCCAAAATGGCTACTTTACAGGAGAGGCCAAAAACCTCATTCAACTCTACTGGAAGTCAGTCGCAGGTGAAACAGTAACAGAAGCAATTTCATAGTGTTCTCAGTTTAAAACAGCTCAACAGAGTTTCATCACCGCCCTCTGACTTCCTCCATTCAGATTCTCCTGAAAGTTCACCACAGAGATTTTGGGAAGACTTTAGGAGGACATTGGGAAGACTTTCTGAGGACATTGGGAAGACTTTGTGGACACCGTTGGAAGTCTTAGGGATGACTTTGAGAAGACTTTGGGGGAAACTGTGGGGAGACTTGGAAAGACTTTGGAGATATTTGGGAAGACTTGGATTAAATTCAGGAGAATTGTGGAGACCAGGTCCCACCTAACATCAACATACAGTAAGAATGTGTGTCAGGGTGTAACCAGATGATGTGAAACCCCCATCAGGGGAGTGACCTTAGCAGAGCGGACAGAATTCTGAAGGTCTAAGAACACTCTAGAACACTGTAACACTGACCGGGCATTTAAGTACATTCCAGACGTACCCTCCACAATGAGCTCTCCTTTAGACTGCCCTCCGTTGGTGTAGACGTAGTACATGCCCGTGTCATCCAGCGTCGCCTCCTGGATGATCAGAGAGTGGCGCTTTCCGTCCTTCCTAAAGCGATGCCTTCCGCTTTTATCCTCCCGGGAGAGCTCCTCTCCCTCATAACACCTGCACACGCACCACCATAACACTTTATAGTACACAGCAACCGTATCAGTGGCGTATAGTCCTTTATTAACATTGTAATGTTAGCGTATTAATGAAACATACTGTTTGAATTATTAACCATATACTTTATGAAATAAGAATAATAACAGCTATTTATAAAGACTGAATTAATCACAGCTTATTAATATCAATTAGTTATTTTATATACATAGCTGATCGATAATTAAGTGTTAATTACTTGCATATAAACAATGGAAAAGAGCTTCTGGTGGAACTGAATAAATCCATGTGATGGAGAAAGAGCAGCAAAACTACACCTCCTGACCACTGACTACCATATTGTTGCTGTCCAAAGAAAAACAAGTATCTCCTAAATGGCAACTTTACAGGAGCGGGAAAAAACCTTCTTTAATTCTAATGTAAGTCTATGGAACCGGACTTTTTTCCAAGCAGTTTTGGGCCATTTCTGTTGGTCCATTCATTGTGAAATGTTCACACAGTGTAAACGGCAGCTGTGAAAATAGACAAAAGTGGAGATACATGGTTTTCTTTGGACAGTGACGATATTCACCGTCATTTATATATAATCTTATACAGTGTAGGACAAACGTGGTACGACTTTGTGGACACTTTGTAAAAACTTTGAGGAGGCTGAGGAAGGGAAGACTTTGGGAATACTTTAGGAGGACATTGGGAAGTCTTTAGGAAGATTTTTTTGGAGACCTTGGGAAGTCTTTAGGATGACCTTGGGGAGAATTTGTGAAGACTTTGATCTGATTTTGGGGAGATTTTGGAAAAACTTTGAGGAAACCAAGGGAAAACTACGGGAGTACTTTACAGAGAGCTGGAAAATACTTTGGGGAGACTTAGAGAGACTCTGGAAACACTGTGAGAGTATTTTGGGAGTATTTTGGGAAGGCTTTAAGTAGACTTTAGCATGACTTGGGAAGGACTGGTGTGACTTGAGGCAACCTGGGGAGACCTCCAGAGACCTGAGAAGACTTGCAAAGAATTGAGACTTGGGGAGACTTTGGAGATATTTGGGGAGACTTTGGAGAGACTTTGGCGATATTTGGGGAGACTTTGGAGATATTTGGGGAGACTTTGGAGATATTTGGGGAGACTTTGGAGATATTTGGGGAGACTTGGGCAGAATTGGGGAGACTTTGGAGATATTTGGGGAGACTTTGGAGATATTTGGGGAGACTTCGGAGATATTTGGGGAGACTTGGGCGGAATTGGGGAGACTTTGGAGATATTTGGGGAGACTTTGGAGATATTTGGGGAGACGTTGGAGATATTTGGGGAGACTTTGGAGATATTTGGGGAGACTTGGGCGGAATTGGGGAGACTTTGGAGATATTTGGGGAGACTTTGGAGATATTTGGGGAGACATTGGAGATATTTGGGGAGACTGGAGATATTTGGGGAGACTGGAGATATTTGGGGAGACTTTGGAGATATTTGGGGAGACTTTGGAGATATTTGGGGAGACGTTGGAGATATTTGGGGAGACTTTGGAGATATTTGGGGAGACTTGGGCAGAATTGAGGAGACTTGGGGAGACTTTGGAGACATTTCGGGAGACTTGGATTAAATTTGGGAGAATTGTGGAGACCAGGTCCCACCTAACCCCAACATACAGTAAGAGTGTGTGTTTATGTGTGTCTGTGTGCTTCTAACCAGATCACATGTGCTCCCTCCTCTGAAACCTCGATCTCAAACTCCACTTTCTCTCCCACCACCACCTGATAATCATCAAGCAGCTTTGTGATGGTCACTGGGGGCTCTGAGGACAAACAAACAAACACACATACAAACATAACTCAGTCAGGAAAACAACCAGAACACTTTGATGTACTTTGATGTACTTTGATGTACTGATTTTGTTTGCTACAGTGTCCGCTGCAAATCAGAAGCACTATACCTACATGATCTGCCTGTGTGATTATTCATCCATGTTACTAAAAAGATTTTCATTTAAACACATACACATTCAGGTTCATGTTGGAGTGTTTCTATGACCACGTTCAGACAGACAGACAGACAGACGGGAGGAGGGGGTCGTCTCACCTTTGACAAAGACTTCAGTGAAGCACTTGTCATTTCCGATCACACACTCGTACGCTGCGTCGTCTGCCAGGGTGCACTTATTAATGGTGAGAGTACGTTTATTCCCATCAGCCTCCATAATGTACCTGCAACACACACCAGTCAATCAGAGCACATGGAGTCAAAGCCCTAGCTGGGTTATTATAGACAGCTGGAATTTTATTGGTTAATCTGTCCTCTGATTGGTTAATCTGATGCTGATTGGTGTAAGAGATCCTCTGATGCTGATTGGTATAAGAGAGCCCCTGATGTTGATTGGTATAAGAGAGCCCCTGATGTTGATTGGTATAAGAGAACTGCGCCCCCTGCTGTTCACTCTGCACTGAGCTCAGCAGCCTCACGCTGAGCCGGAGTAGAGGGATCTGGTCAGCTGTGTAATTTACATCTAGAGGTAGATTTGGATGACAGCTGACACCTAGGCTCCTCCCCTTTTTAACTGCTGCTGTACAATGGCTGTGGTTGACTTAGCCCCTGTGCTGTGCTGACTCACTGGCTGTGCAGCTGTGCTGGATAAGGGTTACTGCTCTGCACTGCTCATGCACCAGTGAACACCAGACTCAGACTCTGTTCTAAACAGAGCTACTGTAGATCGTCTCCTAGTCTCCTCTGGAACCATCGGACTCTGTGTACTGCTCTCTGGAGAACAGCAGGAGTTGAAGGATTTGAAGGTGAAGGAGGTGATATACGTCTGTAGGCTAGAACACTAACCGCTGGTCACGTCTCAGTGTCTGTAACTCACTTTGCTGAAGGTTTGATCTCCTGGCCGTTCTTCAGCCATTTGACGTCAACGTTGGGATCCACCACCTCCACAGACAGGACGATCTTCTTCCCCTTCTCCACGGAGTACGCAGATTCCAGGCGCTTCAGGAACGCTGCACACACGCAGTCAATCAGGCTGTGTACTGAAATCCACTGTAATCAGTTCTAGACTTAACATCTCTCCATCTGTCTCTCTGTCTCCATCTGTCTCTCTTTCTCAATCTGTCTGTCTCTGTCTCCATCTGTGTCTCTCTCTGTGTCTCTCTCCATCTGTCTCTCTCTGTCTCCATCTCTCTCTCTCTCCATCTATCTCCATCTGTCTCTCTCTGTCTCCATCTGTCTCCACCTGTCTCTCTCTCTCCATCTATCTCCACCTGTCTCTCTCTCTGTCTCTCTCCATCTGTCTCTCTCTTTCTCCATCTGTCTCTCTCTCTGTCTCCATCTGTTTCTCTCTCTGTCTCTCTCTCTCCATCTGTCTCTCTCTCCATCTCTCTCTCTCTGTCTCCATCTGTCTCTCTCTGTCTCCATCTCTCTCTCTCTCTCTGTCTCTCTCCATCTGTCTCTCTGTCTCCAGCTGTCTCTCTCTCTCTCTCTCTCTCTCTCTCTCACCGTCGCAGACAATCGGCTCCACAGCCTTCATCTTCTTCAGGCGTTTCAGCATGCCCCTCAGGTCAGTGATGCCGTATTTGAAGGCGATCTTCTCGTACTCGCTCGGGTGGGCATTCTTCAGGAGCTCCCAGACATCCTTCTCCTCTATCTGCGGCTGTGGCTTCTTCTTCCTGGAGCACATGGACATGGAGAAGAGGGATAAACAACCAGGAGAAGAGAGAAGGAGTGGGATTCTACTCAGAGGAAGTGAAGTAACTGTTTCTGAATCACAGTTTGGTGAATCGAGTGGAGGAATTGTGAGTGGATAAAAGTCTGGTTCCACTGACTCACAGTAAAGTTAAAGGGGGGTTTGGACCTCTCCTGTAAAGTTCTGGAGATCCCTGTTCTGCTCTGGACAGTGATGAGATAGTGTACATACTGGATGATATAAGAGGAGTGACACGTGTCTTCAGAGTGATACTGACTGTATAGATATTTAAACCACAGGCCTCTGTGTTCTACAGCCCTGCGGTGTTTCTGGGTTCTAGTCTAAAAGCTGGAGGGTGTTTGACCTCAGAGTAGTAATACAGACTGCAGATCAGATCTTCTTATCACTCTGCAGGTTTCTAAGGGTTAAGTTACCGGCATAAAGCAGTGACCTCTGACCTTTTAGTGGCTTTGAGCAGAGCACTGAAGTCCAGCTCTCCTTCATCCTCACCGGCATCACTGTAAACACACACAGCATACACACACTGTCATCATGGAACAAACACGGAGCCACAGCTGCTGTTCATTTATCAGATCATCAAAAATCAAAACATCTTTTATTATTATTATTATTATTATTATTATTATTAGTTTGTTGTTGTTATTATTATTATTATTATTATTAGTTTGTTGTTGTTGTTCTTCTTCTTATTATTATTATTATTATTATTATTAGTTTGTTGTTCTTATTATTATTATTATTATTAGTTTGTTGTTCTTATTAATATTATTATTGTTATTGTTATTAGTATTATTATTGTTGTTGTTGTTATAAAAGCTGTTATATAAAAGCTGCCCTAAAAATGATATCTCTATATTTAGGACTTTTATTTTGACACTTGTATTATGGAGGGAAAATGTGGGCCAGGTGAGGTGAGGCAGGTAGAGAGAGAGAGACGTGAAAAAGCCTGAAGTGAACTCCACTGTCCTGGGAATGTTGGAATTGAACTTGAACTTGAACTTGAACTTGGATTTGGATTGCTTTCTCCTGAGAATCCGTAATCCTGGAATCATCAGTGGAGGTCTGTGGAAACCATGAGGTCTGACCGAACATCCAGTGACTGGAGAGCATGGAGCGGTATTAACGGTGAGAGTATGGGGCTCTGTTTGCTGGAGACCGCCGTAACTCTGCTGGAAGCTGGAGTTCTGCTGCAGGTACTGGCTTTTGTTCCATTTAAAAGTGGAATGTTGCTGTTTTATTGGCTGGCCACTTTATTAGAAACACCTACCTTGTGCTTACTGATATGCTGTTGTGGTCAGTGCTGTTTATTTGTGATGGGGATCCATAAACATGTTTTCCGGTACAGACTGACTGATTACCTGATTAACCCGATTCAACTGTAGTCCATTACCACTCCAGTGGATTACCATATTAAAGTAACGTAGCCTGATTACTTTCTGTTGCTCTCGTCTTTAGTTGAAGACGTAATATTAAAGGAAAGATGATTTATAGGGGAGTTAAAGATTGTGGTTCTCCAGGAACAGAACTGTACACACTGTACACTCGTTCAGAACTCCATTACTGACGAACCCTTAAAATAGACAGGAAAGTTAAACAGCAGGTAACGAGTTTACGTGTGTGTGGTTTGAATGTTAAGCTGCTGGTGATCAGTTTGTGTTTGTGTATGTGTGTTTATACTGTACTGTAATTTGATGTTTATTTTAACAGGGACAGTCACATGTTTATTGTATCCTGATTAACATAATCTAACCTAACACTGTCACATGTGTTACTTCTTAAACCTGCACCTAAATAATCTGAACAGAAGACCACTGCTGTAGCCGTGTTCAGCCAGGGTAAAGCCACGTAGCAGAAAGTCTCAAAACGTCCAGACAGGTCCCTCATTAACACCTGCAGGCGGACTTACGCTCGTTTGAAGGCAGAGAGGATGTCCTGGTGTTCCTCTTGTTCAGCAGCTGAAAGAACATGCACAGCTTTAGACATACAGATCAAACTTTACTTTATTAAAAATAACTGTTTATTAAAAGTTCATAATGTAAAAATAACAGTTTAAAGATTACTGTAAACTAACTGCTCCTTTACAGTGTGTAAAAAGTGAAAGTATGTAAAAATGTATGGCTTATTAAAATCATTTGTTGTGTTTATTGTACACATTTAAAAATAATATTAAAAAATGTTTAAAAGGAGCCGTTCGGTAAAGGGTTACCGTTTAAAAGGAGCCGTTCGGTAAAGGGTTACCGTTTAAAAGCAGATGTTCGGTAAAGGGTTACCGTTTAAAAGGAGCCGTTCGGTAAAGGGTTACCGTTTAAAAGCAGATGTTCGGTAAAGTTTTAGAGTGTAGAAGTTGCTGTTTGGGTAGGAAAAAAGTAAAAGGTAAAATTTGTAACCAAATTCTATTGCGTAAAAACAACATTTTTTTGCTGTAAAAAGTAAATGTAAACTTGCTGCATAAAACTAAAGTATACTGTAAAATTAAACTTATAAAAACTAATCTTTAAAATGTGTACTGTGTAACACTAGCTGTAATTCCCTGTAAAGAGTCAGTAGAGTAGAGTAGAGTCAGTAGAGTAGAGTCAGTAGAGTTTACTGTGTAGAAGTAAAGACAGGGTTCTCCTAGTCAGATTAGAAGTGCTTGTTTTTGGTGAGGTTTGTATTTTTACTGACATTCCACTGAAATCTCGAAGGTGCAGCTGTCACACTTGTCTTTGGCTGAGACTTCACACCTGTATCCTCCAGCGTCACCTGGAACCACCTTCACCACCTTCATCTCATAAGTGTACACCTGTAACACACACAGGGGGTCGGGTAAGAGGCGTGTCAGGGTGCGGTCAAATGTAGAGAGAGTTTATTAGGCTGTTTGAGAAGATCATGAAGTTCGTGAAGGACATTGTTACTGCCTGATCTGTGTGCCCTGGGTAGAGCTCATCACTTCTACAGGCACCAGGGGGCGCTATACTCCGCAGACCTTTGGGGTGCTGAGGAAATTCCTGCTGGTCACATATAGAATACTATGTAGTACTTTAGGGCAGGATCAGTACGAGAGCCATACTTTGGGTGGTTGATGGATGAGCTTGGCTGATGAGCGGTCTCACTCTGAACGCCAGTGTTGAGGGCTGAGTGGCTGTGATGGTGTGAGGAACGCTGTGCAGATGTACAGCATGCTCACCTTGGTGTTCCTGTCGTACGTTTCCTTAAACTGCAGGTGTTTTCCCGCCTTACTGCCGAGATCCAGCCACTTCCCCTTCAGCCACTTCATCGTGGGCTTCCTGACCAGAGTGGACGCGTCCACCTTCGCTATAAACACCACATCCTTACCTGCACACACACACACACACACACACACACACACACACACACGGCAGTTATACAGCAGTTATCTCCACAGCAACACTATTACCTCTTTTCCACCAACAGTGCCAGTGCTCGTATCAGTGCCGGTGCTGATTCCCAGGCTCTACTGAACTCCTTAGGAACGGGCCCCCTGTTCCACTGGTTTGAGAGCCGAGTGATTACATATCTGGAGGTGGGCGGCTCTTAGTCCGTAAGCAGAAGTCGGCGCACATTAAAACCAACATGGTGGAACACGTTCCTCACGTGCAGACTGTACTTCCTGCTATGAGGGCGTATATCTCACCATCCAGAACCAGCTCTTTGAGTATCTGAGCTCAGCCCAGAGTTAATGGTGCTGGAACGGCACCGATTTGTCAGGCCTTTTCAGACCTTTTTTTTTTGGCGTGGTGGAAAAGCTGTAGGACGGTTGGAGCACCAGCACCGTGTTGGTGGAAAAGTGCAGGACGGTTGGAGCACCAGGAGTGTGGAAAAGCGCTACCTGTAGACTTTCCTGCCCCTGCTTCACGAACACTCAACACTCTTCATATTGTGACTGATAGATCTTCACTGTGATAAACTTCTTACAGTGGTCACTGGTTTCACTGGTTTCACTGGTGACTGAGCTTCATTCAGACTCTCAGGTCTGTTTCCCACTGCCACTCTCGCTCTGTTAGTTCTGGGTTATTCTGTATTCAGTACTGTATAGAGCTGTACATTCTGATCTGTACATGGTGCTGTTGTTTGTCTTGCTATCTGGTGTGGACCAGAGGAGGATGGGTTCCCCTGCTGAGTCTTGGATCCTCTCGAGGTTCTTCCTCTTGCTCTGAGGGAGGTTCTCCTTGGCTAGGTCATTGGGATTTTGCTGCTTTGTGACAGTATTTGTTGTAAAAGGCGCATATGAATAAACCTTGACTAGTCTTGATGTGTTCAGGGTGGGGGTCATTAAGGGGGGGTGATACCTCACCAACCAATCATCACACCCCGCTAAACCCACTGCTTTACATGCTCCTGTATCAGCAGGCGGTGAAGGACTGGGAGTGAAGTTTGTGTGAGCTGCTTGGACGTGCTGACCGGTGTAGAGCTGCGTTTGCTGGGTGTGCCATATGTTGGGAAGATGATCAGTAGAAGTCCTTGACGGGTAGGTCGTTGGTGATTTACTGCCAATGTGAGCTGTTGGTTCTCTGCTAAATGTGTGGTTCTAGATCTAGCGTTCCTTCATCTTTTCTGTGTTCCACAGCCACCAGACCAGCAGAGGTGTATGTGTACCTGACCAGAGCTCTAAGGGTTCAGTCTCTGCTCCTCACTGGTGCTGTGGGTCACTGCACCTGTCCTCAGGGCGGTCATACCTGCTATGGCCACTGTGTTGTCTGGCTTCTCCAGAAACAGACCGGTCAGCTCCGTCGTCTCTGTAAACCCAAAGCACATGTAAGAAACCTACACCATCATGTACACCACCTGCACAGTCATGACATCCTCCACCTGACAGACTCCTGTTAAACACACACACACACACACTGTTACGGGTATTAGAGGTGTAAACTACAGGTCTGTGTGACTCTGCAGGGCTCACAGGTTCCACCGCAGTATCCTGCATGCATGGGAGCAGGTGGTTCACTGGTCCAGTGCATGCGAGAGCCGGACAACGTGTAGAAACATCCCACAAGTTAATAAGGAGTCTATATACTTACCAATTACAATTACCATCATTTTAAATAGCTGTGAAGCAGCTGATCACATGACCAACACATGGACTGCGCTGTAGAAATGGTGGAGCTGTTAGACGGTCAGTCGGACTATCCAGAGCGACTTACGAGGTTACCTGTATTACAGGGAGGCCAGTGTGGTTTTAGGAGTCTTGCTCAAGGACTCTTATTGGTGTAGTGCAGCACAGTCACCCAGACCGGGAATCAAACCCCAATCTCCCACGTGGTGCAGTAGCACCCTTGCGGGTAGTGGTGTTATCTGTTGCACCAGCCGCCCCTGACAAGTACTCCATGATTAAGGCCAGCATTCAGGCCAATCGGACCATCATTCACTTCTGAACAGAGCGTCAAATCTCGGATGTCCGTTACCCTTGTAAGGGGCTGCGGGCGGGATGCTCTTTTTGGCTGGAGTGGGTTGAATTCCAGCAGGAGTAGATGGGACCAAGGTTAAAGCCCAGTGCAGACCTCTAGTGTGGATGTTAAAGACGTGAAGGTGAAGAACGTTTCAAATCCATCTCCAGACGTTCCTCCAGACTGACTCACCAAAACATCATCATACATCATTAAACATCAGCAGGTGTGATGATGTCCCACCACAAACATCAGGGTCGCCAGTCCTCCGACCGGCCAGCGCTTTGTCCCAAGCACTGTTGTGACGGGCTGAAATTGAGCTGTGTCTCCAAACCACAGACACTCCTTTTCTGCAGATTAGCCGAACGTAGTCTCGTTTTATAGCGCAGGGTTAATCCTATAACACAGGATTGATTGGCTCCGTGTACAGATTGGTTCACAGTGGATCACTCTGGGTTGGGTTTAAACCTCCGGCCACTAGAGGGCGGTGCTGTAATCCATTCTCAGCCTTTAGAATCTTCCACTCTAATGTAAACAAGTAGCGCAAGTGTGCACAGCTAATGTTAGCATTAGCGCTCCTATATAGATGTATATAGTGGTGTGTTGTTATACTATGACACACGGTACCGTAGCCCCCGGATCACCATACCTCTCATATCACCAGGTTCCTGCTAACACACGGTCCCCGTATTCCTGAGGCATGGTTTACAGTATGTGACTGATATGTCCCGGGTTATTTCCGGGTCTCGTTGATGGTCTAGGTTTAATATATCCCGGGTTATTTCTGTGGTGAATATATAGCGTGTGATTAATAGACCTTATAAGACGCTTCTGTGTCTCGTTCATAGCGGATCAAAGCAACTGGACAGACCACTGGGGTGTTGGATTTGGATGGGCCTGAAATCCCGTCATTCCTCCACCTTCCCATGTAAAACTACTCCCATCCCAACAGTGCTTTCAGGAACGCTGCTGATGTTTGGACTCTCGCTCTCCAGGAGCGGAGGAGCCGTGGTTTGCTCAGAGTTAGAAGGACGGGGGTACATGGTCAGTGGTGGTGATCTGAAGAACGTTGCTGCAGGGGGTGTTTGGATGGTTGAGCCACTCAGTACAACACAAACCACGTTACTGTACCACACAGGGAGGAGCTACGGAGGAGCTGACTGAGAGCAGGCTGAGACTCTGCTGCCTTCTGGAGCTGACGGCACTCTCAAACTGCCTTCTGGGAGGGGGTGTGGCTTATAGCAGAAATTAGTGTTGGGTGCTGGAAGGGGGTGTGGCTTAAAGAAGAATTGAGTGTGGAGTGCTGGAAGGGGTTTTGGGTTAAAGCAGAAATTAGCATCAGGTGCTGGAAGGGGGTGTGGCTTAAAACAGAAATGTGGGAGGGGTGCCTGAAGGGGGTGTGGCTTAAAGCAGAAATTAAGGTGGGGTGCTGGAAGGCGTGTGGTTTAAAACAGAAATGTGGGAGGGGTGCTGGAAGGGGTGTGGCTTAAAACAGAAACGTGGGAGGGGTACCTGAAGGGGGTGTGGCTTAAAGCAGAAATGAGGGTGGGGTGCTGGAAGGGGTGTGGCTTAAAACAGAAATGTGGGAGGGGTGCCTGAAGGGGGTGTGGTTTAATCAGAAATGAGGGTGGGGTGCTAGGGGGTGTGGTTTGTAAAGCTGCTTCCTTGCTGTCTGGATGCCGTTATCCACCTGATTATGGGCCCCAGTGAGAACAGCAGTGCCTCCGCTCTCAGGCAGCGCTAACACATTTACCCAAGAGAACCGACAGCAGAGTGTCTGTCTCTCTTGCTCAGTCTGGAAACATGAGACTGAAGAACCACCCGAAACAAAACCACGTCTCGAGGAATAGCTCAGCAAATGTATTTCACACCCCAAATGTAGCTGATTAGCTGGAAAAATGTTAGCTTTAGTGTTAGCTCTGGAGCTACGAGGCTAATGCAGCTTTTACCGTTAGCATGGAGCTAACTACACCACTGAAACACTGTGTCCTTAAAGGGACATTCTGGTCTAGAACCAAGTCTGATATGTTAGTACTGTTTGTGGTGTTACTATAAGGACTAGCCATGTCTATCCCATTAGAACCAGTAGAAAGACTGTGGGCTACATGCTAATGACCTGTGATGCTAATGTTGCTGAAATAGCACTGATTTGAACTGTCTGCCCATGAACATCCACCCAAAATTAAAATTTATTTCCATCTTCAAGACTCATCATCAGAAGGGGATACTGTCCTTACTCCCCTTGAGACCCCCATATCAGCACCCAGCGAGGGGAGCAGACATGTTTACAGCAAACAAAGATAGTAATTAATAAGTTTAACCAGAGTGTCCCTTTAATTAAACTCTTAATTAACCTCTTAATTAACCTGCTTTAGCCCCGCAGGTCTGATCATGTGATTTCTGGGTCTCACTATAAACAGGTGTTCAGGTGTGAGCAGAGTTAAGCAGCAGTTCAGTCCCTGTTTATAGACGACTGTATAATCATCTACATTTGGGGGAGGAGACTCATTTACATACATTTGACTATTAAACTATTCCAACATTTAACACTCTCTCTGTCTGTCTCTCTCTCTCACCCTCTCTCTCTCACTCTATCTCACTCTCACATGCTCTCACTCTCACACTCTCTCACTCTCACACACACATTCTCTCTCTCTCTCTCTCTCTCTCTCTCACCCTCACTCTCTCACCCTCTCTCTCTCTCACACACTGTCCCACTCACACACACTCTCTCTCACTCTCACACTCTCTCACTCTCACACATTCTCTCTCTCTCTCTCTCTCTCTCTCTCTCACCCTCACTCTCACTCTCTCACCCTCTCTCTCTCTCTCACTGTCCCACTCTCACACACTCGCTCTCACTCTCACACTCTCACTCACTCACTCACTCTCTCTCTCACACTCTCTCTCTCTCTCTCTCTCACACTCACACCCACACTCTCAGACTCTCACACCCACACTCTCAGACTCTCACACCCACACTCTCTCTCACTCTCACATGCTCTCACTCTCACACATTCATTCTCTCTCTCTCACCCTCACTCTCTCTCTCTCTCTCTCTCTCTCTCTCTCTCTCTCTCTCATGCAGTGACTGTATCTCACCTGGTTCTGCCTCTGTTGGGGTTTAAACAGTTAATTGAATTAATTAAATCAGTTGTTTAATGATGTTATTTAAGGAGTTCGTTCAGAAACACATGGTGAAACTACGGCATACAGCTCTGTTACCCATTACTTCATCTACTGAACCGTCATAACGGCCAGAACAGCAGACCTCACTTTCAGAAAGAAGAACCGTACTGCAGGGGCAACCCTACCTGCAGGGGGAACCCTAACTGCAGGGGGAACCCTAACTGCAGGGGGAACCCTAACTGCAGGGGGAACCTTACTGCAGAAGAGCTTTCTCATTAATCTCCTTTATTACAGTTAAATTCTGAACTGTTAGTGCTAGTGTGTAGCTTCTCAGTGAAAACAGTGTTACTGAACATCCTTCATTACTACAGCTCACTAACACTACTGACACAACCACTGCTACTACTGACATTACTATTACTGACACTACTACTACCACTACCACTACTACTGACACTACTATTACTGACACTACTATTACTGACACTACTACTGACACCACTACTACTGACACCACTACTACTGACACTGCTACTACTGACACTACTACTGACACTACTACTACTGACACTACTACTACCACTACTACTGACACTACTACTGACACCACTACTACTGACACCGTTACTACTGACACTGCTACTACTGACACTACTACTGACACTACTACTGACACTACTACTACTGACACTACTACTACCACTACTACTGACACTACTACTACCACTACTACTGACACTACTACTACCACTACTACTACTACCACTGCTACTGACACTACTACCACTATTACTACTGACACTACTATTACTGACACTACTACTACTACTGACATTACTATTACTGACACTACTACTACCACTACCACTACTGACACTGCTACTACTGACACTGCTACTACTGACACTGCTACTACCACTACCACTACTACTGACACTACCACTGCTGACACTACTACTACCACTACTACTGACACTACTACCACTACTACTGACACTACTACCACTACTACTACTGACACTACTACTACTACTGACACTACTACTACTACTGACACTACCACTACTACTGACACTACTACTAGTGACACTGTGCTGAGAATGATCCACCACCCACATCATACCTGCTCTGTGGTGGTCCTGTGGGGGTCCTGACCATTGAGGAACAGGGTAATACAGTATACAGAGAAATAGATGGACTACAGTCTGGACCTGTACAACTACAGACTGTATGTGGTCAGTGGAGCTGATAGAGTGGGTGGAGATACAGGGGGGTGACGTTAACAAGGTGACTATACATATAAAACATTACTGAAGTATAATATTCTTACCGTCTGGTTTTGCATCTGTGGCTGAAATAGAAAAACAGTAGCCATAAGGAAAACAACAACACATAACCAACACCAGTATACAATCAATACACAACAAACAATAACCAGCACCAACAACAAACACTAACAAATAACAAACACCAGTTTACAATCACTAACACACACAAACACAAATATACAATCACTAACACACACAAACACCAACATCCACCACCAACAAATAACAAACACCAATAGGCAATCACTAACACCAACATCCACCACCACCAACAAATAAACACCAGTATACAGTCACTAACACACACAAACACCAGCATCCAACACCAACAAACAATAACAAACGGCAACAAACAGTCACTAACACACACAAACACCAGCATCCAACACCAACAAACAATAACAAACGGCAACAACAAACAGTCACTAACACACACAAACACCAGCATCCAACACCAACAAACAATAACAAACGGCAACAACAAACACTAACAAACACCAGTAACAGGTGATCCATTCATGCAAAGTACACACTGTTGGCCTCGGGGGGCGGGGCCTGCTCTGTAGCTTAATAAACAAGATAAGTGTGTTCAGGTACTTATATAATAGTGTTAATAACAGATCATGTGCAGATACACCTATAGCCATATTCGTAACAGATCATATACATCATATACCAAGTGTAAATATCCTGTACGGAGGATCCTCTATAACCGTGTATACAACTGTACATAACCCTGTATATGACTGTACATGACGCTGACTCGTCTGCTAGTAGGCAGAACACATGCGCTGACCTTCCCCATCCACTGGGGGGATCAGAAGCAGACAGTAGGAGGGGTCAGTATAGGTTAATGTCCAGGTCAGCAGGTTGAGCAGTGTGTGTGAGGCTGTGGTGGGGTCAAGAGGTCAGCAGCTTCAGGCCTTCTAGTGAAGTTCATGACTGAGGTGAGGTCTGTCTGCTCTGCATGTGGTGATAAACGGTCAATCTCATCTCCCTACAGCGTAAATGCTTATGGTCGCCTGAACACTGTCCTGTCTAACACTGTCTAACCCACACTAGGACTGGGTATGGCGACGTTGGGCTCATGTGCAGCTGCTCCAGATCGTCCTGTCCTACTGGTCAGCGCTGACCTATGGAGTAGAGGGTCTGACTGGCTGTGCTTTGATTTATTTAGGACTCTATAAAAACCATCGTATTAAAAGCTGAGCAAAATGCGGACGGGCTCTCATATTACACCAGAGTGATGACCTCATCGGGGCGGTGGGCTTTGTGACCCTCTCGGTTCCCTGGGATCTATGAATATGATGCGGGGAAGTATTAACCCACTTAGCAACACTATAGAGACCACCAGGGGATACTATAGCAATGACCTAGCAACCACCTGGGGTATTTTAGAAACCACTTGGCAAACCCTTAGCAACCACTTAACAACACCCAAGCACCACTTGCAATACCAAAGCAAGCACCATTAGCAACCACCGATGATATCACTGTAATCACTTACAGATACCTTAGCAACCACTTGGGGTGTCATAGCAACAACCTATCAACACCCAAGCAACCACTTGTGGTACCTTGGAAACCATGCAATACCACAGCAACCCCCTAGGAATGCAATAGCAGCGACCTGGGATGTTGTCAACACCTTAGCAACCCCCTACGATAGGAGCTAGGAACTGCCTAGCAACACCCCAGAAACCACACAGTTTCCGGGGTATTTGTGTTCAGCAAGCACATGAAGTAACATAGCAACACCTTAGCAACCACCAAGGATACCAAGGCAACCACCTAGCAACTTGAGATACTGTAGCAACAACCCACCTAGCAACACCCCAGCAAACACACAGGGTATTATAGAAACCACTTAGCAACCACCTGGGGTACCATAGCAACTGGTCGACAACTTCCGGAATATTGATCAACCGTGCATCTCAGAAAGCCTGGAAAACCTGCTCAGCAGTAGCTACTACAGAACACTGTTGTGGGCGGAGACTGGAGAAGAGAATCTGGGAGTCTGGCGGTGACATCGTCTCCAGGATTATTCCGTGTAATAGCCCAGTGAAGATAAATATAGCCGTTCTATCAGATTCAGCGGCCAAATGATCCTCATACGCCCTAATCCCTAAACCCGACACCGCATCAGGCACGGGGCGAGAGAGGGAGAGAGAGAAACCTGACCCCGCCGCAGAGTCTGACCTTAAGACTGGAATCTTTTTCTCCTCCAGTGTTCAGGATCACCATGTACCTCACACTGTAAAATACTGCCATCGAGTTATCGGGAATTACTGTGGAAATGAGAAGCCTTTATAGTCGGAGATGTGATGATGGTGATGGTGATGATGATGATGATGATGATGTGTGAATGGGAAGTTAATATTGTCTCACTCAGTTTCAGCTGGATTAATATTTTTGTTCTCCTTCTTCGTCTTCTTCTTCTTCTTATTATTATTATTATTATTGTTATTGTTATTATTATTATTATTATTATTATTATCATTTTATTATTATTATTATTATTATTTTAGTCGTAGTATTTTATTTTTTGCTGGTCGTTTCCTAGCTCGGGCTCCGGTTGGCCTGGTGGTGCTCAGCTGGAGCTCCTTTAAGAACTACCCTGAAGGTCTGAAGGTTATCCCGGTTAGGTGAAAATGAGCTGATGGGGCGGAGGAGCGGGATGGTTGGGATTGTGATGGGGCATTTAGCTGCTCCGGGGTAACCTGACTTTGTTTGGCAGGGTGCTCTGTGTATTTGCTGGTGTAGTTGGGCTAATCGAGCTAAAGCACGCAGCCAGAACCGGTCATGACTGGTCTCCAGAGGATCTGAGCGGCCACGCGGGAGTCTCTGGTATCCGCTCTGATATCACGCCAGGAATGCTGGGATAAAGCTCTGACAAACAGCGAGAAGCCGTAAACCGCAGGCTGGAGATAGTCCGCTGTGCACTTCGGCCTCTCAGCCACACGGTCCCCAGACAGAGCTGTGTAGAAATACCTACTGGACATCAGCGTGTAGATTTAATAGAACTTTCTAGGTGAAGTGGACGGAACAGTCTAGAACATTAGCACAGAACTGCTCAGCGGTCTTCAGGGAAGTTCTAATGTGTTCTGGGAAACAGTGAAAGTATTTCCTGCTGTGTTTAAGCTCTGCTCTTATTTCAGAGTTCAGTTTTGGGTGGAAACAAACAAGACACATCCATTAAATGACCGATTTAAAGCTGTCCAATCAGGACTGTTCTCTCTGGTATGCAAGTAGATCCAGCTCTCCCATTGGTCAGGGCTTTAGGTTCTGGACTCAATAGGAAGTGAACTGATCACACAGTAAGTAGAAGAGAGAAAACATCACTCTGGTCCTTCTGTAGCACTTTTCCACCAACCGTGGAACGTGTTCTGTTCCGGTTCCTGCAGCTCATTTTGAACCATTCTGCTCATTTCTGCTGAGAACAAATCAGCTGGAACCAAAGAATAGTAGGTTCTTCATGAACCGTGACGACATCCGCGGGCGTGTCGGTTGTTGAGGAAAGTTTGTGAATGTAACTCTGTACTGTAGTGCTTGATAAATGTTTGATCTCATGTGGTTCTGTCAGTTATTGCCGAATGATGGTTCTGGATACGGTGCTGTCTGAGGGATCAGAGATCGCAGGTGTTCAGCTTAGGCTTGCTCACTTAACGATCTGAAGTTCCTCCTGATTCCTGGAATCGTTTAATGATGTTCTGCACTGTAGAGGGAGAAAGATGCAGATCCCTTCCGGTCTTCCTTAGAGGAACACTGTTCAAATGTTCTCATACAGACAAACTGGAGATCCTCTCTGCATCCTGGCGTGTAGTACCTCCACCAGCACCAATACCAGCTGTGACT
>CM067497.1:24777311-24790285 GCA_034552555.1 Semaprochilodus insignis
CCCTCCGTCTCTCTCTCCCTCTCTTCCCCCTCCCTCTCCCTCCCCCTCTTCCATTCTCTCTCTCTCACTCTATCTCTTACTCTCTCTGTCTCTCTCTCTCTCTCTCTCTTACTCTCTCTCCCCCCTCTCTCTCCCTCTCTCTCTTACACTCTCTCTCCCCTCCCTCTCTCTCTTCCCCTCCCGCTCTCCCTCTCTCTTGTCCTCCTTCTCTTCCTCTCTCTCACCCCATCTCTCTCTCTTCCCCTCCTTCTCCCTCTCTCTCCTCCCTCCCTCTCTCTTTTTCTCTCTCTCTCTCTCATCCTCCCTCTCTTTCTCTCATTCTGCATCTTTTCCATCTTCTTCAGATTGGATCAGCCTTTCTATGGATGAGCGGACAGCCAATAAGCTTCTGTGGCTGACAGAGGGCGGGGCTAAAGTCTCCAGGTTGAATGATGAAGTGTGTCCTTACCTGGACAGGCCGGAGAGATATGAGCACTCCCCTCAGGTAAGAGACCCTCACTTGCTCTGAAGATCCGGAATGCTGAGGATGCTGTTTTATCCCGGTTATTCCACACTGAGGCCTGAGGTGACTGCGGCTCACAGCGGGATGTGTGTTTGCAGGTGCTGTGTAAGGAGGGGCTGTGGGGGTCTCGGGGTTACTGGGAGGTGGAGTACTCGGGCTGGGTGATGATCGGGGTGGCGTATGAGGGCGAGGGCAGGAAGAACTGCGATGGTCCCTGCGGTTTCGGAGAGAACGAGGGCTCGTGGAGTTTGGGCTGGGCCGGGTCATCCTACCACGTCTGGCACAAAGGAGTTAACCAGGTAAGGGTGGGTACCTTGGTGATAGGCTGGGTTAGGGTTAGGGTTAGTTTGGTTGATACTGAGCTTCTCTGAGTGTTAGAGGTATCTGCAGAACCTCCACACTTCCATTACAGTGAGGTTCAGGGGATGGTCCTCACACAGATTCCCATGGGATTGTGAGAAGGTTCCACTGTGCAGACCTGTCAGACTGTGATAAGGTTCCACCATCCAGACCTGTCAGAAGGTTCCACCGTGCAGACCTGTCAGACTGTGAGAAGGTTCCACTGTGCAGACCTGTCAGAAGGTTCCACTGTGCAGACCTGTCAGAAGGTTCCACCGTGCAGACCCGTCGGGCTGTGAGAAGGTTCCAATGTGCAGACCTGTCGGACTGTGAGAAGGTTCCACCGTGCAGACCTGTCGGACTGTGAGAAGGTTCCACCGTGCAGACCTGTCAGACTGTGAGAAGGTTCCACCGTGCAGACCTGTCAGACTGTGAGAAGGTTCCACCGTGCAGACCCGTAGAGAAATGAATCTAAGGTCTTATAAGAGTGTAGACGTGATGAGGAGCTCCTGACCCCTCTCTGAGATGACCTACAGAACCCTGTATGAATGGACTCTGCTGGAACAGCACTGTAATGATGATGTTTGTTGGTGTTCTATGTTCCTGTAACAGGAGCTGCAGGTTCCTCAGTGCTCCACCATCGGGGTGTACCTGGACCAGCCTGCTGGGCTGCTCTGCTTCTATGCCGTGGAGAGGAGCGCTGCTGGGAAGAAGGAGGTCAAACTGCTGCACAGGGTTAAAACCCCCATCAAAGAGAAAACACTGCCCGGGTTCTGGGTGGGCCGGCAGTCGTCCTGTCGGCTCCTTCCCAGGGAGGAGTGATGGAGGGTAGGAGGAGAGAGGGAGGACGAGTGTAGGACAGTGTGAGGAGTATGGGGATCAGTGTGTGGTTTATATTAGACACCACTGAGGGTTAGAGGGTCTGAACTCCTTCAGTTCCAAACCCACAGACTCTATTAAGGCTTATGTCTGTGGGTGCTAACGCTAGCTAGTTTAGCTACCTAATATTAGAGCACACTGGCACTAAACCGTGTTGGAAAGAGCTAGAATGATAGCTCTTTCCAACATTTCCAAGATTTTTTGAACCTTAGCCAGTACAGTAGAGGCTAGAACCCAAATGTGAAGGATAGAACCCGTCACGGCTTAACAGGTGGATTAGGAGTGTCCAGCTGTAGAATGCAGTATTGAGCGTGTGGTGCCCCGCTGCACTAGAGTGCTGTTAGTCTGGATGATCTGTATATTTGATGATGTATATTTTGGTGCTGTTGGATGTGGCTGTGTTCAGGTACTGTGTTCAGGTACCATGTTCAGGTGCTACTGGTTTACTCTCTGTAATGTTTTTGTTTAATAAACTCTGTACTATCAGACTGTACTGCTGTAAAGACTCGTATATCAGGGGCTTCGACCACACGTGTAGCCTCATTCCAGCCGGACTATAATCCTGACTACGCTCTGGCATTGGCTGTGCTGGGAGTGGACGAGTTGGAAGGGTGGAGAAGGGGATTATCCCTGAACCTGGGGATTAGACTAGGGATTACAGTACAGTGCACACTAGAGAATAGACTCGGGATTAGAGTAGGGGAAGGACTAGGAGTGTGTGTGTGTGTGTGTGTGTGTGTATAAAAAGTAAAAGTGATGTAATAATTGAGTAATAACTGTTTAATAGCAGAGTGGGAATAAAACTAATCAGTAAAACTAATGGTAATAACTGATAATCACAGTAACTGTGATGGTAATAATGGGTAATAACAGTAAAGGTGATTGTAATATGGGTAATAAAAGTAAAGGTGATTAATATGGGTAATAACAGTAAAGGTGATTGTAATATGGGTAATAACAGTAAAGGTGATTAATATGGGTAATAACAGTAAAGGTGATTGTAATATGGGTAATAACAGTAAAGGTGATTAATATGGGTAATAACAGTAAAGGTGATTAATATGGGTAATAAAAGTAAAGGTGATTAATATGGGTAATAACAGTAAAGGTGATGGTAATATGGGTAATAAAAGTAAAGGTGATTAATATGGGTAATAACAGTAAAGGTGATGGTAATAACTGGTAATAACAGTGAAGGTGATGGTAATAAGAGTAAAGGTGATGGTAATAATGGGTAATCATAGTAAAGGTGATGGTAATAACTGGTAATAACAGTGAAGGTGATGGTAATAACAGTAAAGGTGATGGTAATAATGGGTAATTATAGTAAAGGTGTTGGTAATAATGGGTAATAACAGTAAAGGTGATGGTCTCTTTACTCTCCCTCCCTCAGCGTCACTACACCTAGTTCCAGAAGGCATACTCAACTCTACAGTTACTCAACAGGTGAGTTTAAGGCTGGTGGTCTTTCTTCGTCTGTTCAGATAGATTAACTACAGCCATCAGCACCGTTCACTCAGTTCTTTAGCAGTGACTGTGTTAATATTCATAATACTGATATTACTATGGTCAGACGCTCCACTCTAGAGTGTCTGGACTCCGTTGGACTGGACTGGCGCTCTCTACTGTCAGTCTACAGTAACCACTGATATCTCAGGAAGACCTGACAGGCCTCATAGGGAAAGTTGAACAGCAGACTGAAAGATGGAGAAGACGCCACTGATGGAGAAGATGTAGAAATGATGGACAGTAAAGAAAACAAGGACATGGATCCTCAAACAAATCAAGCCACAGCTCTCACTAGAGGCCAGATGACCAACCTTAGGATCTTAGTTTGGACATATTCAGAGAAGAGCCAGTTAGATAGACCATCACACATTCGGAGGTAAAGCTGAAGGAAAACATCCACGCATACCATCAGAGGAACCAACCACTCAGAAGTCTGAAGACCCAAACCAAAGACTGGATATTATGGTGAAATACTGTCCATAACGTTTGCCGGAGTCAGAGAGGGAATGTTGGGGGTATATAATTAGCAGTAAATAATAAAAGAGGAGTACAGTCATTTCTGCATCTAATTACATTAATAAGCCACCATCCTGGCATTAATCAAGCTAACTCATTATACCAGCAATAACAGTGTTGTTAAACCTATGAAGTCATTATAAATATAGTTAACATCATTACATTAACATAGTTAATCCACTGGGCCTGTGTTCAGTAAAGTAGCTTGTTAAGCCTGCAAGTTAGTATGTTAAGTGTTTATCTTTCAGTATGCATTTCTTAAGTCATATAAACAGCCAGCAGTATGTGCAGTATCACTAAAACCGCAGGAGAGAATTACTGGTACACATGTCCAGAACTGGCCTGAGGTCAATCTCAGTGTCCTCAGAAAGCCCAGCTGTCTTTAGCAGGACACTCCAACTAACATGAGTACGACCACAGCAGCTGCTAGAGCGGAGAAGACCTGCAGAACAGCCTCAGGGAGCAGCTGTACAGTGAATAAGGGTGCTAGATTTCTGAAGGACAGAGAAAGAGAGCTCCACACCCTGGAGAACCCACAGAACTGGTCCTTCTATATCACAGAAGCTACAGACTCGTGGAGAGTGGAAGATCAATCTGTTGATCCATATAGTCCTCGGACACTTAAATTCATTCTCATTGTTCTGTTAGCTCGTATGCACATTTCATTCTCAGAGCAATACTTCCTTTACTTCCATAGAGTCCCTCCAGAGCCGATGTAGAGTTCCTCCAGAGCCGCCGTACCGTTCCTACAGAACTGCTATAGACATCCGCCATAGTTGTTATAAAGTTGTTATAGATATCATATAGATCTGCCATAGAGTTCCTATAGAATTACCATTGTATTCCTGCCATAGAGTTCCTATAAAGCTACTGTAATTTAGAGTTCATATAGACATGCCATTAAGGTCCTACAGAGTTCCCATAAACTCTCATGAGCTCCCATATGGTACCTGATAGAGTTTAGTTAGACTGCCATAGAGTTCCTATAGAGTGTCCTAGACTCCACTGCAGTGAGCTCACTCAGGGTGGGTGAGTAGAGGAGTGTAAGCGACAAACAGAGGAGTGTGGGTCGACACATAGAGGAGTGTGGGTCAGGAGGTGGAGCCTATCAGACTGCACCAACAAACAGCACAATAAGTCCCCATTACAGAAGGCGTGCACCTTCACCTGGCCATGCCCCCTGAACCTCTGTAGTAGTCTCTGTAAACTCTGTATCCTTCTTTTACTGCAAAGTGGAGCTACAGAAGAGAGGGTTTCTGATAAAGTGGCCATGTAGCGTTCCACCGCTAATACACACGGTATCCAGAATGAAGTCCGGCCTGTGAAAGCCGCCGCTGTGCTGGACTGGTGTGTACGGTTCACACTGCTGTTCTCACTGTACGCTCGACCCTATTAACACAGAAACAAAGAGACCGAAAGAAACGTCCGCTGGAGAGAGGAGAGGGGGAGAGAGAGAGGAGGGAGAGAGACAGAGAGGGAGAGATAGAGGGGGGAGAGAGAAGGGGAAAGATGGGGGGAGAGAGGGGCACAGAGAGAAAGAGAGGGAGCGAGAGAGAGAGAGAGAGGGCAGGGAGGAAGAGACGAGTGGAGCACAGAGGGGCCAGTGTTTTAGGGAAGAAAGAGATTCAGTCTCTACAGAGAGCGTAGGTGCAGACAGAGAGAGAGAGGAGAGACTACAGAGCGGGACAGAAAGAGAAGAGGAGCGAGAGACTGAGAGGGACAGAAGACGAGAGAACCGAGAGGACTGAGAGACTGAGAGGGACAGAAGACGAGAGAACAGAGAGCACTGAGAGAGTGAGAGGGACAAAAGACGAGAGAACCGAGAGGACTGAGAGTGGGTTCCTGGTAGGATGGAGCTGGATGTTGCGTTCGGGCGACGGCGTCAGACGGGGTAAAACCTTTATTTCCCAGCTGTTGTTTATATATGGTTTGTAAATGGTCCAGAGGTCAGGCTAGGGTCAGTCAGAAAGGGGCCAGGCAGACTGGTTCCAGATCAGTGAAGGAGCTGGACAGGGACGTCCACTGTCACCGTTCAGGCCAGGTTACAGCCCAGGTGACGAGTCAGTGTGTCAGAGTTCTGCACCAGCAACAAATCATCAGATCAGAATACCATCTGTAGTTCAGACAGTCTGTTCATATGTCTATCACTGCTGTCAAGCGAAACCTGGTGCCTCCAGACTGCTAGCTCCACAGGAGCAGGACTGGACTGTTAGAGTAGGTCAGTGGACGTGGAAGGACTGTTTGGCTGATGCTAACCGTGTCCTGGTGCTATTAGCCCTGGTGTGCATGTTATTAGCACATTTACACTATTACTGGCTAATAGACACTTCTGTTCTTTCCCAGTGGTTTTAGTCCATGTTGGTCAGTTCATCATGATCTCCAGGGCAACAGGAACAGTCAGATTTCAAAAGCTGAAGAACAAACAGACATATAAGGTGTATATATCCTAGGTGTATTTCATCTCTGTCCAGTGAAAAACATGGATCTCCATTTTATTCCATTTCTACTTTCCTGCGTCATGTGATCACAGCAGTTGCCGTTTACACCATGTGTGAGTTTCAACAGAAACGGCCCAAACCCGCTCGGACAGAAGTCTGGTTCCACTGACTTACATTATAACTAACGTAGGTTTTTGGCCTCTCCTTTAAAGTTACCAACTCTGTTCCTCACACACATGAAAACAGTCCTGCTGATCCCGGTGATTCTTTCCAGAACCGTTATTTAACCCTTAGAAGTGTAGGGGGGTCTAAAATGACCCAGTGAGGTCATTATCATATGTATACAGGCGCACTGATACCCATACGAGTCATACTGGCCCACTGATGGAAGAGTGTAGGGTCCAGTTACTCCAGTCATGCGTCTGGGGGGTGAAGAGTATGTTTCCTGACCAGCTCAGCACGTCTCTCCTCAAATCTGTCCATCTTACTACAGTGGAGGCTAACAGCAGGGTAAACACAGCTCCATGGCCATTAACACTCCAGAACTTAGAGCTGAGTTTCTATCCAATCAGAGCGCATGACCACGTCTCCAACAGTTCAACACATATAATAAGAGAAGCAGGACCGGAGGAAGACGACTGAGGATTCAGGAAGGGTGGAGGAAACGGCCATCTACAGGTGGGTGAAACGGAACTCACAGCAGGACGTTGAGAGGAGGTGGAAATCCTAAGAAGAGTGAAGAGATGGAATTTCAGGATCAAACAACAGGAGAGACCACTTCCTCTACCACTGGTGGAGAAGATGTGGAGATGGTGGACAGCTTCTATCTACTCAGACCACAACACACGGTCCGGTGGTGAAAATACACGACACAGGCACTCAAACATCTTCAGTGTCTCTGCAGAGGAAGATCAGAACCATCCTGGTCCTCTCTGTGGTTCTTTATGGATGTGGAGTCTGTATACAACCTGGAGCAGGACATGAGGAACACTGGAGACTTCTGCGAGAACCTTGGCTGGCAAGGGAGACAAATAATGGACCTCACCTCTCAGTCGAGGCCCAGGTAACCAAACTACAGCCTGTCTTTGGAGACGTTCTGAGAACAACCAGCTTGTGGGAAGAGACACTGGGACAGCTGAAGGTCAGGCTGGTATGTTTGTCAGCCAAATTGTCCTTTCTGGTAAGTAGGTGGTCCTGCTCACGTCAGGGTTCAAAGCCTGCGTACTCGACCCGGTGAGACAGTCTTCTGAAGCCTAACGTGAGTTCCTTCACTTACTCTTATTAACACCGTCTTCAGTGAGTATCACCGCTTGTAGACACTTCCTGTAGCAGCTGGGAGTCCTCAGTTCTTCCTCACAAAGGGTTCTAGTTCTCAGAGGTTCTTGGTCTGTCCTGCATGTGCTGCTCTTTTGAGGTCCATCCACAGATGCTGGATGATGTTCAGGTCGGTGGTCTGTGAGGACCACAGCAGAACCTCCAGCTTGCTCTTCTTGAGGTGGTCCAATATGGAGTTAGAGGAGTGCTTATGATCGTTATCCTCCTTTCATCTCCAGCTATTTCACAACATTTTGCAGTTTACAGTCGCATGATCCTGATGACTTGTGAATTCTGGAGGGCAGGAAGTGGAAAGCTGAGCAGAGGAGACGGAATCAAGCCCACACCATGTTAGTTTACAGGACAGTTTAGAGGTTAAATGCTCCAGCAGGCACCAGAACGTAACTGCAGCACCATTTAAGGTGGAACTCCAGCAACAAGCTGGTTAACAGGAAGCTGAATCTGAAGCCTGGCAGGCCAATTTTACCAGCCTGTGGCTCTGGATTAAAGCTCCTCATGGATCATTATGGTTAGACTGCATCAGCATCTTGAGAGCTTGTGAAAGTGATAGCGCTCCCTATGTAGAACATCACTTCCTGCCCTCCATCTGCTGTCCACACCACAGCAACACAGGGAGCTGACGTCACATGTGAACAGCCTGTTCTGTAGTTGACCGAGGCCTCCAGAGATGTCATAATCCTAGTAATGAAGTTGGGCTGAAGTGTTCAGAAGGACAGAGAGCTGTAGACCAGGAGAGACGTCATACAGGGGAGAGAGACATTTACACCACCCACTCTCTCTCTCCCTCCCTCAGAATACCAGCACCGTCAATGCGGTATTGTCCTTGCTCTGCTGAGCTGTAGGCTGTTAAAGGGTAACAGTGATAGTAGCTGTGTCTCTCTGATGACATCACAGATATGGTTATGAACAGGGAGCCCACATGCTCTGATTACTCTCTGAGGGTAGCATGGTAGGAAGGAGGTCCACCTCTGTTTCCAGTACAGTCGGGACGCTGTGCACAACGTAAACATGAACAGAATCTAATGATGTGCAAATCAGTTAAACCCTGTATCTGATTAGAAGCAGTACAAACACACACACACCTCAGAGGAGCCGGTCCCACGTTAAGGGTCTTTAATAACTGTGTAATTACACATGAACGACGCATGCAACAACAATGTAACTACTATGTATGTAGCCACGGTTACAGATGGGTTACAGGGGTACAGCTGATGTAATTACACATGTGTATCAGTTTCTTTTTTGCCTCATGTGTTTACATAAGCATGTCCTCTTGTGTTGTAACAGCACATTCTCTCTCATGTAATTACACACGGTAATAACATGAGTATAACTGTGTTTGTAATGAGACTGGAACAGGAGTTACTTCAGCCTTCAGTTCTTTTCCAGCTTTATACAGACGTGTGTAATAACCTCCATTAAGACTCTGTTTACAATAGAAACACGTTTATTTCCCATAGCAGCTAGTGGGGATCCTAATAATCCACCAAAACGAGTAACACAAACACACACACTATTTCAGGAAGTGGTCACTCCTGCGGCTGTGTAAGCACTGTCACTTTACATAATGGATTGAAGCCAGAACTGGTTACAGTGGCATAGCACTAGCCAAGTAAACGTTAGCTGAACGTCAACAGAGCTGGTGTTTCTAGTGTAAATACTTAATGTAAGTTATTACACATCCTTATAATGCAGGGTAATAACTGCTGATCCAGTCTAATTACATATACAGTACACTCTTATTATTACTGTAACCCCTCTGTGACAGTGGCTATGTCTGTAATCTGGAATGTTGGGTTAGCAAACACGGCGGCCCGACGCCATACTGAGAGACAGACTTCTGTATGTGTAGTTCAATAAATATTGATCATATCAGTCTAAATTTATCATCAGTTATTGATCCTGGTAACCTTTATCTTTAACAGACCTGCAGTCCCACACCTCCTTCTCTCTAATGATGAGTGCACACACACACACACACACACACACACATACATATACGTAGCATTACATTAATAGCATTATATTAATCTGCTTATATGTATGTACTACATATAGAACCAGTGTTTGCGTGTAGACAGCTCACTGCTGACGCTCCCAAACATGCCTGCCATTCCTGGTTGTGTCTTTGGACTCTCTGACCCCACCCACATTCCCATGGTAACCCACCTGTCACCTGTCAGTCTGAGCGGAGCACTCAGAATAGATCAGAGAGTGAGAGAGGGTCTGTGGGTGACTGAGTTGGAGGGGTGCTGTAGTGTGGAGTCCAGTAATGACGGTGTTCTCCAGACCCTGAGAGGAAGCGTTTAACCCCGGGAGCTGAGAGGAGCTTCAACCAGCAGGTCAGCACACACGCTGCACTGCAGCACACGCATGTCCTGTCAGAGTGAGGAGCAGACATCGTAGATTAGTGATAGAGGAGTGATACACTGTGCTGCATGGCTCTACACCCAGTTCAACTCTGCTCTCAGTGTGGACATGACCTCACACTCACACTGCTGTGTATGTTTACTGCTGTGAGTCTGATCTTCTGCTCTAGATCATTGTAATGACATACAAATACTTTTTGAGCTGTATTCAATCAAACTTCATCAGGTCCACCTCTCTGCATCTACACTCAGTGTCCACTGTATCAACTCCACTGACCATACAGGACACTCTGTAGTTGTACAGGTCCAGACTGTTTACTGTATTACCCTGTTCCTCAGTGGTCAGGACCCCCACAGGACCACCACAGAGCAGGTATGATGTGGGTGGTGGATCATTCTCAGCACTGCAGTGACACTGACGTGGTGGTGGTGTGTTAGTGTGTGTGGTGCTGGTGTGAGTGGATTGGACGCAGCAGTGCTGCTGGAGTATTTACACACTGTGTCCACTCACTGTCCACTCTATTAGACACTCCTACTTTGCTGGTCCACCTTGTAGATGTACAGTCAGAGACGATAGCTCATCTGCTGCTGCACAGTGCAGTGTTGGTCATCCTCTAGTTCTTCATCAGTGGGCATGTGGCGCTGCCCACAGGACGCCAACGCACACAGGACATTGCCCACAGGGGTGCTGCCCACAGCCGCTGCTGCCCACACTCCTGCCTCTGATCCACTCACACCAGCACAACACACACTAATGGTGATTTTGACCGTCCCCTCCCACACCTCACAGGCTCCTCCCACATCACAAACAGGTCATTCAGACTACACCTATAAGGTCGGTTTCTCAGGTGTCCCGTTGCTTAATTGGTCTGTTTCTAATTCTCTCTCTCTCTCTCTCTCTCTCTATCTATCTATCTATCTATCTCTCTGTAGGATGGATGAGCAGGACAGGGTGAGTCAGGCATCCAGCATTGCCACAATATCCTCAGTAACCTCCAGACACAGGGTGTGTTCTCCCTCTATTAGACCTCCTATATACACACTGTACACACAATCACACCAGCTGTATCTACAGCCACATATACCTGCTCTAAACCACCCTACTAACACACACACAGCTGGACTGCTCAGGACTGTCACTGAGTACACTGAGGAACATTGGGTAACTGGTAAAAGGTGTTGGGTTCAGGAGCTGAGATTGGAGGTGTGGGGTTCACAGGTGCTTCACCCATCAGATACAGGCTCCACACAAAGCCTGCTTACTGACCAACTGGTTCTCCTCAGGAAAGGTCAGCATGGACCATGAACACCTTCCAGAAGAGCTCAGGAGATGCGGTATAGAGACACATGAAGCTGGAAAGACCCTTCAGAAGCCCTGCTGAAGACCTGCAGGTACATCAGTCCACACTCAGACACACGGTCTACAGGTGGAGAACATTTAGGACTGCTGCTGCTGCTCTCCCTCGGAGTGGACATCCTGTTAGGGTCACTCCAAGAACACAACAGGGTTCCTGAAAGAGGAGAGACAGAACCCAACAGCAGAAGATCTACAGCAACCTGCAGGAACCTGTTCATGTGTCCACCATTAGAACAACACTGAACCGGAATGGAGATCATGGAAGGAGGCCACGAAGGAGTCGTATCCCAGCTATGAAGCATGGAGGAGGGAGCATCATAGGTTGTAGCTGCTGTGACAGTGACCCAAAGCAGACAAGTAACCCAACTACAGAACGTGTGGAGAAGAAGATGATCTGTGTTTGGAGTGGCTGAGTCAGAGTCCTGACCTGAACCCTGTGGAGATACTGTGGTAGGACCTGAAGAGGGCTGTGGAAGCAGGATATCCCAGAAACACTGAGGAGCTGGAAAAGATCTGTAGGAGGAACGGTCCAGAACTCCTCCTCAGCGTGGAGCAGATCTTATTAGCAGCTACAGGAGGCGATTGGCTGAGGTGATGCTGCTAAAGGAGGATCTACAGGCTATTACAGTCGAGGGTTCTCTTACTGGTTCTAGCCTGCAGTGTGGATGTTCCTCAGTGTGCTCAGTAACAGACCTGAACAATCCAGCTGTGTGTGTGTGTGTGTGTGTGTGTGTGTGTGTGTGTGTGTGTTAGTAGTGTAGTTGGAGTGTGTTAGTCTGTACCTGTGACTTTTATAAACACGCCCTCTGTACAAAGTGATACTGCAGCAGCTCCTGTTGTGCATGTGACGTGTATCATATACACCAAGCAGCTTTAAACAGCCCTGCTGCAGGATCTCCACTCAGGAACCTGGGGAGCGGTTCTACACAGAGATCCAACTCTCGTACTGTCACTCCGGAGAGTCCTCTCCTTGGATCTCCCTGGATACTCATGATGGAGTGTGTGTGTGTGTGTGTGTGTGTGTGCGCGCACGCAGGGTGAGGAGAAGGTTCAGACGTTTGGTAAAAGATGCCAAGCGGTGAAGAGAGATCCAAACTGCCCCGTGGTGATGAGAGGCTGGCTCTTTAAACGGGTGAGTTCAGGATGGACACATTAGGATCACCATTCAACAGTTTAGGATTTCAGTTCACCGGTTTAGGATCACCATTCAACAGATTAGGATCACCATTCAACAGTTTAGGATCACCATTCAACAGATTAGGATCACCATTCAACAGATTAGGATCACCATTCAACAGATTAGGATCACCATTCAACAGATTAGGATTTCAGATCTGTGTTCCTGCAGTAAGGTTGCTCTGTGTTCCTCGGTTCTCCTGCAGTAGTGTTCCTCTGAGTGCTCCTGCAGTAAGGTTCCTCTGTGTTCCCCTGTGTGTAGGACAGTACGGGGCTGAAGCTGTGGAAGAGGAGGTGGTTCGTTCTGTCTGATTACTGCCTGTTCTACTATAAAGGTAACGGTCTGTACTGAGTCCTTCATACTGACTGTACAGACAGTCTAGCGGATAGCTAGAACCATACAGTCGACACCAAACAGAACACCTGCACATGTTAATACACAGGTACTGTTCACTTACTGAACCAACACTGTTACTGTTCATCTCCCTTAAACTCGAATACTCCCTCTCTCTCCCTCCCTCTCTCTTTCTCTCCCTCTCTCTCTCCCTCTCTCT
>CM067497.1:24794378-24810714 GCA_034552555.1 Semaprochilodus insignis
CTCTGTCTCTCTCTCTCTCTCTCTCTCTCTCAGTACAGGACCTTTACTCAGTTGACTAACTGTCTCTCATCCACAGATTGCCTCCAGTGTTTATACGTGTCCTGAATATTAACATATAATATTTTTTATACTCTTAACCTCCCTAACCCCTAACCCCTACCTCCTAACCCCTTCCTCACTAACCCCTAACCCCTACCTCCTAACCCCTGTTCACTAATCTCCAAACACCTAAACCCTAAATCAATAACCTCTAAACCCTTCTCACTCACCTTACTCTTTATCCCTAAACTCGTTCTAACCCCTAAACCCTACCTCCTAACCTCTAAACCCTACCTCCTAACCCCTGAACCCTACCTCCTAACCCCTACCTCCTAACCCCTGTTCACTAATCTCCAAACACCTAAACCCTAAATCAATAACCTCTAAACCCTTCTCACTCACCTTACTCTTTATCCCTAAACTCGTTCTAACCCCTAAACCCTACCTCCTAACCTCTAAACTCTACCTCCTAACCCCTAAACCCTACCTCCTAACCCCTAACCCCTACCTCCTAACCCCTGTTCACTAATCTCCAAACACCTAAACCCTATATCAATAACCTCTAAACCATTCTCACTCACTTTACTCTTTATCCCTAAACTCGTTCTAACCCCTAAACCCTACCTCCTAACCTCTAAACTCTACCTCCTAACCCCTAAACCCTACCTCCTAACCCCTACCTCCTAACTCCTAATCTCTATCCCTAATCCATCAATCCTTCTTACTAACTCCTAATCCCTTCTTTACTAATCTCTAATCCTTATCCCATAATTCTGATCTCATTAATCCCTAATCCATCTTTCCTAACGCTTTACTAACCCTAATCCTTAAACCCGTCCTCACTAATCCTTTCTTATTAACCACTAGTCCGTATTTCCTAACCCTCACATTTTCCCCCAAACCTCTAAAATGTTCCTCCCTAGCCCCTAAACCCTTCCTCACTAACCCTAACCCCTTGTCTTTGTGGTTCTCTCTCTCTCTCGCTCGCTCATGTCTCTGCAGGAGCAGAAGGAGATAAGCTGGGATCAGGTGTGTCTGCTCAGCCTTCACTACACGTATTTAACCCCACTGTTCTAGGGTTTAGTTACACACCTACACCTCAGGTTCACCTACACTTCCAGGTTCACCTACACTTCCAGGTTCACCTGCACTTCCAGGTTCACCTGCACTTCCAGGTTCACCTACACTTCCAGGTTCTCCTACACTTCAGGTTCACCTACACTTCCAGGTTCACCTGCACTTCCAGATTCACCTGCACTTCAGAAGCTGCTGTGAATTCTGTTTTATCTGCCCTAAATGATTCGGTAGACATGAACTGATTCCTATCTACCCTGAACTACTGAGTAACTACGGTGAGACTAGTGTATGCCCTGCAGTTATGAGTGTGGGGAACTGAGGTGTAGACCCACACACAGGCCTTCAGAGAGGTTAATGTGTGGTGTGTATGTCTGTACCCTGGTGCAGATCCTGGCGTATGGGGATATGAATCATGAGTGGCTGGGTAACGAATGGTTGCCGAGCCTCGGCCTGCCTCAGTATCGCAGTTACTTCATGGAGTCTCTGGTGGATGCTCGCATGCTGGATCATCTCACAAAGAAGGAGCTGAGGGGGCAGTTGAAGATGGTGGACAGCTTCCACAGGTCTGCTCCTCACTGCAGTCACGTGTTTCCAGTAAATTACATGACTGGGGTTTGAAGTTTGCTTCTTTAGCTTTGTAGATGGAAGACTGTTTAGCTATGTACTTCAGTCCATGTTTATAGGTGATACAGCCATACAGTGCCAGATACCACATTAGAGATTACTGAACAACAGTTCCAGACAAGTGTGTGATCATTTAGGTATTAGCGTTAGCAGTATGCTAATTGATAGCAGTGTAAGCTTTCATTACCTGTTAGCTACATTAGCCTCATAGCTGCAGTGCTGAAACTAGAGGAGCAGACTTCAGACACCACACATGACGTTACACTGAGCTCTCTCCTCTTTCTGGATCCTCTCTCTGCTGTCTGTAAATCTCTCAGGGTGAGTCTGCATTATGGCATCATGTGTCTGAAGCGCCTCAACTATGACAGGAAAGAGTTGGAGAGACGGAGGGAGGAGAGCCAAAACGAAAATCAAGGTAAGGTCAGCCCTCTGTTATGCAGTATACTGGTGTTACATTACAGAGCATGCTACCGTGTCTGTCACAGCACACACAGCTGCACCCTGTCTACAGTACAGTACAGCCTCATATCCCCTCTTCTGTACTCTATACTACTCTTCAGTACTTCACAGTACTCTATACTACTCTTCAGTACCTCACAGTACTCTGTACTACTCTTCAGTACTTCACAGTACTCCATATTACTCTTCAGTACCTCACAGTACTCTGTACTACTCTTCAGTACTTCACAGTACTCTATATTACTCTTCAGTACTTCACAGTACTCTGTACTACTCTTCAGTACCTCACAGTACTCTGTACTTCTCTTCAGTACTTCACAGTACTCTATATTACTCTTCAGTACCTCACAGTACTCTGTACTACTCTTCAGTACTTCACAGTACTCTATACTACTCTTCAGTACCTCACAGTACTCTATACTACTCTTCAGTACCTCACAGTACTCTATACTACTCTTCAGTACCTCACAGTACTCTATACTACTCTTCAGTACTTCACAGTACTCTATACTACTCTTCAGTACTTCTCAGTACTACCTGCGTGTGTCTCTGTCGTTCACAGACGTGATGGTGTGGTCCAATGAGCGGGTGATGCTGTGGGTTCAGTCGATCGGTTTGAAGGAGTTTGCTGATAATCTGAGGGAAAGCGGAGTCCATGGTGCTCTGTTAGCGCTCGACGACACGTTCGACTACACCGATTTAGCGCTCTTACTACAGATCCCCAACCAGAACACACAGGTACCAAACTCCTCACTCAGACGGGCACCTGGCCTCATCCAATCAGGACCCAGATTCTGACTGTAGTGTCCTCCTCCTCACAGGCCCGGCAGCAGCTGGAGAAGGAGTTCAGCACCCTCATCTCTATGGCTACCGAGAGACGTCTGGATGAGGTGAACAGACCTTCCGGGAACTGCTCAGTGGCTTTTATTGGCTCTGTTCAGTCCAATTAGATCTGCTTTCAGATATGATCCTATATGATGATCTATAACAACCCTACCCGTAACTGAAACAGCCGTGGGCTGATCTCCATCTCAGAACTGCTTAAAAGGAGCAGAAGGAGAACCGCGTCCCTATAAGGACGTTTACAGCTGCTCAGGTTCCCTGTAGACGTGTCTAGACTGTTTCACTGTGTGATGGAATGTGTGTGTGTGTGTGTGTGTGTGTGTATGTTTTCCAGGAGGGTGGAAAGACGTTCACTCGCTCTCCTTCATGGAGGAGAATGTTCCGGGAGGCTTCAGATTCCTCAGAAACTCTCCCAGCCAACATCAGAGCATCCGCCATGGCCACTCCCCCGCTCACTCTCCGCAAAGTACAGAGTGAAGGTATCTGTCATTTTCCCTTTACCTGCTCTGCTCCCATCACTTCATTTAGTCTCTCATCATCATCAGAGGAACAGCTGCTCCCAGAAGGAGGTGTGGGACTGCAGGTGTGTTGGGAAGGAAGGTAAAGGTTACCAGGATCAATAACTGATGATAAATTTAGACTGATATGATCAATATTTATTGAGCTACACATACAGAAGTCTGTCTCTCAGTATGGCGCCGGGCCGCCGTGTTTACTAACCCAACATGCCAGACGTCTCGGCATGGAGTTGTAGAGGTTCCTAATGGTGTCCTGTGATAATCCATCCCATGCAGCTTGAATATCCTCACACAGTTCCTGCAGATGGTGCGGTAGGGGTGGAGGTGGAGCGGCACCAGGCCTTCTGGACGTGTGACGTGTTAAGGACAGTCGTGTGGTGACGGTCTGTGTGCATGTAGTCCTGCGTGGTGCAGCCGTATGCCAATGGTGCTGCACTAACAGGACTTGCTTACGTTACGTGTGCAGCCGAGTGTGAAACTTGGTTCATTAGTACGTCCTGATCGTGAACTTCAGTAAACGGTTATCAGTGTTTACTTCTCACTGACTGTTCTGACTGAGAGACGCACAGTGAGGATTATAAACTGCTTCCCAAATTCTTCCATAGTGATTGATGAATTAAAAGTGTTAACGTTATTTATATAGCACAGATACAGAAATCCGGGTCCGGGTCCGAATCCCCAGCGGGTGTCTTCAAGGGCGACCATGGAATGAGGCGACTCCCTAACAAGAGGAAGAAACCCCGAGAGGAACCGAGACTCAGTGGGGAACCTGCTGCATGTATCATGCCTTGCTCTGTTCCTTCACAGCAGGGACTTTTAGGCTGCACCTTGTGCTCTGTTCATCATTTCGTTCCTCCATAGAACGTCCAACCACTATTTTATGAAACCTGGGAATCTGATCAACACCATCATCATCATCGTTACCTGACCCGTGCATCTGGAGTAGGGGTGGCCCGAAACCACTCCTCCATGTCTGGTCCTGATGCTGATACCACAATCTTAAGTCGGTACCAACATCAGTACCAGTCCGATACTCTCTTTTCCCCCTCGTTACCGTTACTGATACACTGTGATCTGCTCCCCTAATCCGGAGCAGTTTGAGTGCTAGTGTAAAGACCAGGCGTCCGTGTCTACCTGCCGGTACGATGTCTCACACTGATTCTCTGTCTGTCTTTGTCTCAGTGAGCCCGACGTGCCGAGGGGAGGCCGGGTCAGTGAGGACGTACTCCTGCTGAAGTGATTCACCCACAATGCAGTTCTCCCTTTAAACCTGAAAGCGGGGAGCAGACGGAGTGGAGCTCGACGATCAAGCAGGATCATAGATGAATCAATCTGTTTATCCACAGAGGCTTTCTGTTCTCTCCATAAGCCACGTCTCATTTACAGCCATTTAAAAGTGCATCTGGACCTGTTGGATTTAGACTTACAGAGTGGATCTGCCTTCAAGTACCGTACACCAGGTACCATCAGCTGACCGGGGAGCTCGTAGTCCGTCTCTCGGATCTAGCTAACATAGAGACTAAAAAGTAGTACCGGATTGAACAAAGGTTGCACACGTAACGGATTTACATCTGCTGACGTCTCTGGATATTTGACTTGAAGACAACGACTGATTGATTTGACCCTCCCCAGTGCTCTCTACTTCCTAAAGGGTGGTCTGCTAAACCCAGTCCTAACCTCAGTTCTAGGGCTTAGGGCTACACCGAGACTTACTGCAAACGTCTGGAACTGCAGGGTCAAAGCCATACTCACGAGGAGCTGAATGGATTAAACACAGGAAGGAGAAAACTGGAGCGAGAGCAAAAGAGCGGGAGGCCTGTGGACACGGGCGTGTTACAATAATCCTGTACACACTGAAGCAGAAATGTGTTTGTGTGTGTGTGTGTGTGTGTGTGTGTGTGTGTGTGTGTGTGTGAAATGGTACGTCATACCATAAGCTTGGATCAGGGCTGAAACTCGGAGGCTCCCGCTGAGTCATGGCCCTTACCTGTCCGTAGGTACATGAATGTAATAGTACTTTTGTGTGTGAGTGCTAAGCCGCCTGTTCCATCTCAGTTTCCCCAATTGTTTACACACTAACACTGGCACAGCTACCTGAAACTCCTGTACCTGAACAGCACCGTTCCAGAGAGTCGAGCTTAGTACCACCTGCAGGTACACCTTTTGTAGGTTTGTGCGGGTTTGCTATCAGGGTTTTATGGAAGGTCGTATATGAGGACTGAACAGTGGAGTAGGAGCTGAGGGATAAAGGAGGAGAAGGCAGGTGACACTGCGGTGGCTTTACTAGGGAACACGCACCTGATCGGCCGCAGAGAGTACAAGTTCAGATTTGAGTTTGAAAGACCTCCCACAGTAAACAGGCTCTTCAGTCCCGCAGCAGGCCCTGCTGCCAGATGCCGCAGTCTAGTCTTCTGGGTGTTGGATTAGACCATGTAGGACATTCAGTCTCTGGTTACACAGCTACGAGCAGTACGAACCTTTAACCAGGTCTGGAACACTTTTAGGAACTAAAGAACTTCTTTTGAGGAGCTGACGTCTTCAAGAACATTATGAGGGCACGAAGTCTTCTGGAATCTTTTGATGAATTAAAGCATTCTAGAACCTTCTGAACCTTCCAGAACCTTGTAAGAAACTACAACTTTCCAGAATGTCTTTAGGAGCAGAAGGCATCTGGAATCTTTTGTAAGCTTTCCAGAACCTTATGAGGAGTAAACCCCCTCCAAGTATCTTTTGGGAAACAAAAGTATTCCGAAATCTTCTGAGGAGCCAAATCCTTCCATAATATGAAAGTAAAAAGCATTTACCTTCCGAAACATTTTGAGTAAAACCCCTCCTCAGTCTTTTGGATCTAAAGTCTTCTGGAATCTTGTCAGAGGCTTTCCAGGAGCTTAGGAAAAGTAAAACCCTTCACGAATCTTCTGAGAAAATAAAATGTTCCAAAGGAGCAAAAGCCTTCCGGAACCATTTGAGGACTAAAACCCCTCAGGAATCTTTTGAGATGGCTTCCAGAACATTTTGAGGACACAAAGTCTTGTGGAACATTTTGATGAGCTAAAGCATTCTGGAACATTTTAAGCAGGTGAGATTTTAAGGAATAAACCCCTTCAAGAGTTATTTGAGGAGCTAAATCGTTCCAGAACCTTTGGAGGAGCTGAAGCATTCCAGAACCTTTTGGAAGAGCTAAAGCGTTCCAGAATCTTTTGAGGAACCAAAGCAGGCTTGGGCAGTTGAGTGCTGGATTCCTGCATGGCTGTTATTTCAGCAGTACTACGACACAGTAAACGTGAAGGACGTTGAGACTTGAGTTCCCAGTTCACATAAAAAGGATGAAACCGTTTGGTGCACTCTTTCTCATTCCTTGTCAGCAATTCCAGACGATTTGGAATGTCCTCTTCAGCATGAAAGCTGAGCAAGGCTTGTATGTCTTGGTGACATCACTGTTCCATCTTGAACCCTGGCTGTCCGTTCTCCCTTCCCCCTGATGGGAGGTCTAACAACAGTCTTCCGGGGAGTCAGGTCTGTAAAGCTGTGTTCAGTCTACAGGCAGACTGGATTTGTTTCGGATTTGCGACAACTTTCAAACATATCGGAGTTGTGTGTCCAGACATCACCAACTGATCCACATTGGTCATACGGATGCAGGAGAGATCGAGGTACATCACGCTCTCCAAACAGTCGGTCTGTCAAGGTGGGATTCTCTTCCATAGTGTGTACAAATGCAAATTCTCTGGCATAAGCAGGAATCTTTGGCTTGAATCCCAGGAACTTCCTTCGCTCCGGACTTGACGTTGTTTTCCGTGTTGTATGCGATGCAGAAGACGCTTTGAAATCCAATTTGAGTTTCTAGACTGAGATCTGTAAAAATCCCATTGGAATTGTATTTCAACCTCCAAATGCTGATCCAGTTTCCAGAAGTGTGTATTCCACGATGCGTGTTGCTGTCCAGACCAACAAAAATCAATCGGGATACAAGCTGCATATGCCAACAGTCAGATTCGGATTGGCAGTTTGAACACGATGAGAACGATGGTGATGCTGTGTAATGAGAATGTCCCAGGAATGAATATCCAGAGGGAATGTGTTATAGTGAAACATTAATAAATTACCGGATGTGTGGAAGAGGTAGATGAAAGACCTTTTCCAGGTTCATCAGATCTGCGTCTGTACAGTTAACGAGCTGTGATTGTGCATGTTTACAGAATCGTTTGCTTTTTAAATTCATCAAGTGATGGTTGGTGTTTGTGCGGCACGCTGGGACACTGGGACAGGGTTTTACTGGAAGCTCACAGGATCCACAGCTGATTATATTCGTGTTACGGAGGCAGGAAGTACATGGCTTTGTCTCATAGTGGTCGGTTCATGTTTCCAGTTTCCAGAAGATGGATTTTCAGAAACTGTGTGAACAATTGGGGACAACTTACCGAGGATACTTTCATTCTCATCATTAGGACGGACATTTGATGTAGCGTGTGCATATTTTGGAATTCACTACTCCAGTAATAGTCTTCTCTGATATGTAGAGGTGAAAATGGCATTAGTAGCTGTGATGAAAAGATGGCAGTAACCCTGTAACATTTTTTGGTGTTTCTATTGTACATTCAGAGGTTTTTTGTGTGTAGGTTTGCGTGTGACAAAAAAAGGACTATTAGATATTCAACATTCTCCGCACATTTAATACCGCATCCCAACCTGAGTACCTGTGTTTTTCAGCCGAATGCCTGGAAACCCTTACGATGTAAGAATCTTCAGTTAGTACAGACCCTGGTACGATACTGTATATTTTGTAATAATGCAAAGGAAATACTTATTGTGCTTAATCTATGTAGTATTGTGAGTCAGAAACAAAGTAGCCTATATCAAGCCTGTCTTTGAAATGTCATTGTAAAAAAAGAAAAAGAAACAAAAACAAACAAAAAAACTGTCTGTATTCTGAAACTCTCACAAACTCAAACTTGGATTAACTAGTAAAGACGTGAGGACAAGAGCAACGATGACGTGACCTGAAGACTCTTTCTGTGTGTTTGCGGTTTCATTGTGCTGCTGTTTGGAGTGAAACGTCATCATTACCGAACGGTTATGAACGCTGGGTATGAGTCAGAGCAGGGCAGTCATCCTCACACACAGGTCAGGGGGAGGAGCTAGATGCTGAATGAATTATCAAGAGAGAGAGATGGAGAAACACACACACACACACACACACACACACACACACCTATACACACATATATATATATACACACACACATACACACACAAACACACCTATACACACATATATATACACACACACATACATATACACACACAAACACACCTATACACACATATATATACACACATACATACATACACACTCACACACACACCTATACACACATATATACACACACACACACACACCTATACACACATATATACATATATACCTATACACACACACACCCATACACACTCTACATATACACACACACACACACACACCTATACACACATATATATATATATATATATACACACACACATACACACACAAACACACCTATACACACATATATATACACACACACATACATATACACTCACACACACACCTATACACACACACATATATATACACACACACACACACACACCTATACACACATATATGAGTGAAGAGGTGTTACAGCAAGGGCGAGACCTCAGAGAGCTGACCAGGCTGAAGTCGGCTTCTTATCATTCTTCGGTTCCACCTGAGATGGTGCTGCAGTTACACTCTGCCCCTAAAATCAAGAAGCTGTTACGGAGCCTGGCGGAGGTGGAATGTATACTCTGGGACGGTGGGAAACCACTTTGAAGGACGGTGGGAGGGCAAAAGAGGGATTGGAGTGGTCATCCACAATACTGACGGCTTTACGAATACGGTGCTTGTGGTTTGGGGAGGTCAGTGGAGTGTAAAGGCACCCTGATGATCTTCTCAGCTGTCCTTACAATCTGCTATAGGGTCCTGCAGTCCGGACCCTCGCTCCTCTATGTGTCTAATCCACTGCCGAGCTGACCTGCACTCCTCTACGTGTCTTTTCATCCTTCGCTTCTCCCCCTAGACCCCCATTCATTTTCAACACCACCAAGAAACCACTTTGAAGGACGATGGGTCAAATCAAGATCAAAGGGCTCATGGTACAGCTCGAGACTTGACCGTTGCCATAAGGATGGAGGAGTTGGCCTGGTCTTGGTTTGTAGGCATCAGAGTTTAGATCTGCTGCAGCTCCAGGAAGCCAGTGAAGGGAGTGCAGCAGTGAAGTGACATGAGTGGTCGGGAAGACTGAAGACCAGGTGTGCTGCCGCATTCTGGATCATTCTGGATGACCAGTCAGAAGTGAATTACAGTAGCCAAGCCTTGAGATGATGAAACTGGACCAGCACCTGGGTGACCTCCTGAGAAAGAACTACTCCCTCACATCCACCTGGGATACAATAGTAACTTTCACAAATACCCCTGCAACCACCTGTGATACATTAGCAACCACTTAGCAACACCTGGGATGCCATAAAAAACACTTAACTTTGCAACCACACGGATCACTGTAGGGTTCTATATATGGATGTGTATGAGGTTCTCTGTGGGGTTATCTCTTTGACTCTCTATAGGGATCTGGGTATGGTTCTCCATGGGGTTCTCTATAGGGTCCTATATGTAGTTTTCTATATAGGGATCTCAATGGGGTTTTCTTTAGGATTCTCTAGAAGGGTCTTTATAGAGGTCTATATAGGGATCTGTATAGGGTTCTCTATTGGGTTCCCTACGGCCCTTTATTAGGTCTTTTACATCAACACGGAATGGGTTCCATTCCAATTCACGCACCAAGTTTTTAAAGGTTTGGCTTATTTCCACCAAAATAGGTTCAGTACCTGAAAGGTTCGTTCCCAGCTGGAACCAAGGAATAGTAGGTTGCTCAGGATGAACCGTGAGGACATCTGTGGGCGTGTCAGTGGTCTGCTGGAGAACCTCTTCTACGTCTTCTTATCTCCAGTAGTTGATCCGTGTTTGCTGTCTGGATATAAACACACATCTGGAATACCAGCCCAAATGCTCACAGGTAATCTATACACTCCGCCATCTTGGTTCTACTGTTTAGTACCACTGTGCAGCTCCCTCTGCTGGCGTTGTATCCTTTGACTTTGCCCTGGTTCCAATAAAAACTGGTACAAATGCAGACTGAATAGCACCAAGGTTCTATAAAGCCTGAACAGAACCAGGTTGAAAAGGGTTGTATGGGGTTCTGTGTGGGGTTCTCTGTAGGATTCCCTATGGGTTGATAAGTGACGATGGTGGTGTTGGTGTTGTGTTGAACTGTTATTAATTGTAGTGTTGATGCTCTAACATTGATTTAAGAAGGACTCTGTGACGGACGGCTGTGTGGGTTAAGGTCCTAAGGGCAGGTCCTGCTCTACTTCTCTGTAAAATTTGGTGCTCCAGAGTCCTGAGGGACGATGACCTGCACATCCGGTTCCCTCAGTCATATCTGAGCTTTCCGGGAAGGACACGCTGCTCTCTCCTGCTCAGCCTGAGTTCAGTGCGAGGTTTAAAAACGATATTTAAGAGTGTATTAAATTATTGGATGTCTGTACTTTGTTTATTGAACAGGGACAGTGCACTTTAATCAGCCTCATTTCCTGAACTACATGTGGAAAATGCATCCAGACGTCTGATCATCATCTGCAGACTGATCCTAATATCAGGACACGGATACTGAATATCTGAAGGTTTGAAGAACCGCTGTTAAACTCCGGGAAGTAAATGTAAAGGCTTATTTCGGAAGGTGAGGTCATTCAAAGAACAAATGAAGATGCTGCAGAGATCATTCAGATGAAGCCGAGTGGAAATTAAACATCACTTTAAAAATCAAATACATAATTTAGAATAAAAAGACGTTACAGGACAGAAGGTTGTAGACCTAACAGTGTTTAAACTGAGCTGAACGCTCTCATTTAAAAGAATCTAGTACCGGGGTTCTTCTAATGCTCTCCGGTTCCTTTTAAGAGCAGTGTAGTATCTAAAGCTGCTTCTCCATGTTTAGTCTTTACCTTAGGCTGGACTAACTGACTAGTTCTAACGATCTGAGAGTTCTGCTATGCTCATATCACAGCAGCATCAGATACATATGCGTGTTCTACACCGTTCAGACCTTTACACACCAGTAATAGAACCTTATCATCTATACTGGAACATAGTTTCTCCAGGTCTGGTTTAGTCAGAACATCTCTGGCCTTGTTGATGTTCTTGAGGTGGTAGAACGCTGGTCTTGTTGATGTTCTTGAGGTGGTAGAACGCTGGTCTTGTTGATGTTCTTGAGGTGATAGAACGCTGGTCTTGTTGATGTTCTTGAGGTGATAGAACCCCGATTTGGTAACTGCTTTGACATGAACTGCTAAAACTGAGGTTAGTCCAGTAGAACACCAAGGTTCTACGCTAGTTCTTTATATTTTAGGGCTCTCGAATCCAGATAGACTGCTAGTCAGTGCTGTTCCCGGATCAGATGTTTTGTCCCACTGAGTTGGTGATGAGCTCAAGGCACTTACACCGTGAGTCAGTGGGACTGTAGTTGTTTGAGGAGAGAGCTAAGTAAATATGCGTCACACGTCCAGCTGCGGGTGGATCTCCCTTAGTCCTGTAGGATCTGTCTGAGAGGACCTGAGAGGAAGCAGGCACAGTGGCTCTCACGTTAGCACGAATGTAAATCCGTCCGCTCATGGTCGTTTATCCTTCAAGTCTTTCATAAGCCCCGAGTTCTTCACTGTCAGTGAGATTACCAAAATCAGAAATTCCCTTTATTGACTCTGGAACGCTGAGTCACCGTCCCTCCTGGTTCTAACAGCTGCTGTAATTTGGGGTTTTCACTGAAGTGTGTTTATAAACACGTGTAAACAACCAAGAGAGTAAACGGGCAGAGAGGATGACCATGAATAACTCACGCAGATCACTTCCGACAACATCAGAGCCGTCAGAGGGACACCGTCCGGGAACTCTGTTCTGTATGGATTCCTAATAAAATGTGATCTGATTGTTTATCTGAATCACAGTTCTAGATAAACACACTGTAACTACACCGCTAACACACACACAGCTGTACTGTTCAGGTCTGTTACTGAGCACACTGAGGAACATCCACACTGCAGGCTAGAACCAGTAAGAGAACCCTTGAATGTAATAACCTGTAGATCCTACTTTAGCAGCACCATCTCCACCAAACGCCTCCTGTAGCTGCTAATAAGATCCGCACAGCGATGTTCTTTAGTTGGGTTACTCGTGTGCTTTGGGTCACTGACTTGTTCCATCACTCAGCGTCTCTTCAGCTGAAGGTCATGGAGCTGCTGTCCTCACGTTCTCCTGTAAGATGTTCTGATCTACCTTTGAGTTCATTGTTCCCTCAATGATCTCAAGGCATCCAGACCCTGAGGCAGCACAGCAGCTCCAAACCATGATACTACCTCCACCATGCTTCACAGCCGGGATGAGCTTCCAGTGAAGGAGTGCATTTATGCTACGACATTGCACTTTGGTCTCATCTGTCCCTAGAACATTTCCCCAGAAGCACTCTGGAACATCCGGGTGGTCCATTCCAGTTCAGTGTTGTTGTAACAGTGGACACATGAACAGGCTCCTGCAGTCTGTAGAGTCTGTAGATCATCTGCTGTTGGGTTCTTGGGTTCTCTCCTCGTTCAGGAACCCTGTTGTGTTCTAGGAGTGATCCTAGCAGGACGTTGTCTCCGAGGGAGAGCAGCAGCAGCAGTCCTGAATGTTCTCCACCTGTAGACCGTGTGTCTGAGTGTGGACTGATGTACCTGCAGGTCTTCAGCAGGGCTTCTGTAGGGTCTTCCAGCTTCATGTGTCTCTATACCGCGTCTCCTGGGCTGTTCTGGAAGGTGTTCAAGGTCCACGCTGACGTTTCCTGAGGAGAACCGGTTGGTCAGTAAGCAGGCTTTGGGTGTAGCTTGTATGTAATGGGTGGAGCACCTGTGAACCCCACACCTCCAATCTCAGCTCCTGAACCCAACACCTTTTACCAGTTAGCTCCTGGAGAGTCATTAACACAGAGGTTCTCTTATTGGTTCTAGCCTGCAGTGTGGATGTTCCTCAGTGTGCTCAGTAACAGACCTGAACAGTCCAGCTGTGTGTGTGTGTGTTAGTAGTGTAGTTAGAGTTCTGTTTTACACTCACACTCTCTCTCACTCTGTCTCTCTCACTCTGTCTCTCTCTCTCTCTCTCTCTCTCTCTCTCAGCAGAGCAGCTGTTTAATTATAAACAGTAATAAATCCTGTTATGTGTTTATGTATGTATATGTGTGTATATGGTGTGTGTGTGTGTGTGTGTTTGGGTGTTTTGAGTGTTTTGAGAGGGTGTGTGTGTGTGTGTGTGTGTGTAGGTGTGTTTTTGAGAGTGTAAAATTCTTCTGGAATGTTTCAACATTTATTTTCCAGAATCTTTCTGAATCACTGTCCCAGGCTCCGCCCCCTCTGCATCCAATATAAAGCCTCGTTATGAACCAACCTGCCCTTATTTTCACTGCCTTGGCCAGTAGCCTTTCCTCCAGTATTATTTATTTATTTATTTATTTATTTATCTATTGTTTGTTATTTTATTGTTTTGTTATTTTTCTTTGACTGTGTTTGTTCTCTGGTGTATTTATTCCTCTGTTATTAATCCAGGTGTTTATGTAGATTGACCGTATGTGTATTTAGAGTGTAGTCTGAGCGAGTGTGAGATGTTTCTGTTTGTTGTTGTTTCTCTCCTTGTGCGTCTCTCACTCTCACTCTCCATCCCTCACTCGCTCTCTGTCTCTCCCCATGACTCCTCTCCTATCTTGGCCTTCGGTGACCAGGTCCGGCAGAGACACCTGTACACAGGTAACTCCACATTTTTTAAAAAGCTGCATGTAAACTGGGTGATTGAGAGCGGGTTTGGTGTGCGGTGTGTTTGTGTTGAACGAAGATGTGTTTGTTTGCTTGTTTGCTGTGTAGAGAGTAAACACAGGAGCTTCTTCCTGGAGATATTTCCAAACGGCACCGTCACAGGAGCTCCCGCACAGACGGAGCACAGTGAGTCAGAACACCCAGTAACACACTTCCTGAAGTGACAACCTGGCGTTAACCTACCGTATGGTTAGACCCAGAAATATTTGGATTTTGACTAAGTTGTTGTCTTAAGCCCTAATGGAGCGGGAACAGCTTTACCTGGGGAGGAGCTGTAATCTGAGGGATTACCGGCAGACCAGTGAGTTTAATCCAGTGCGAGTCAGCGCTGTCTGTAGTAGTACAGTCTGCTCAGTAGTAAGTCCAGCTCTGATCCACATCTCAGTCCTGTAATAACTAAACCAGGTCACAGGAAACAGGCGAGGCTGCGCTTCCTGTTCATCAGGTTCATGTTCAGAGGTTCCCATTCCACCTTAAATGGTGTAGGAGTAACTGTCTGATACCTGCGGCATTGTAATACCTGCTGCACAATTTAAGGTGGAATGAGAAATCATTTAAAACACTGCCTGCTTTAGTGACCGGAGGACGAAGCTATCAGCTAGAACGGAGATCCACTGACCCTTAGTCCTCAGGTTTGTGCATAGAGTCCGGAATTCTACAGTGTTTATGGATTTATTCTGTTAGTTTGGAATTACAAGGAGAAGGAAGGTGTAATATCTGGAAAACTCAGTTGAGTGACCCCACTGTACTGACCCTGTGGTGGTCTATATATCCCGGTCAGCTGCACAGTGTGGTGTTCTTGTTGGGAAGTGTGACTCCTGTTGCATAATGCTGACGTAAACTTCTGTGAGATGATGTTTGGATCTAGGTCATTTGGAGAAGATCCTTTATCCCATACGGATCAATCAGCTACATCACTCACGGATTACTGACTGGACTTCCTCTGGTCAGACGAATCTAGCTCCAGTAGGGCTTTAGCTGACAGCACTTTCAGCTTTGAGCGTAGATGGTGTAAGAATGACTGCCGTGTTTAGGAGCTCGGACGTCTATATGTGGTCTGTATGTCCAGTCTGGGTTACAGCAGTGAGACAGTTGTGACACTGGTACCCCAGTACTATCCTGTTTGTAGTGTATGTGTATGGACCTAACGTGTCCACTGTGTTGTGTGTTAGCGGTGTTGGAGCTGAGAGCTGTAAAACCTGGTCAGACGGCTATTCGGGGTGTGGTGTCGTCACTCTACCTCTGTGTAGATGCCTCTGGTCATCTGATAGCGCTGGTAAGTTACCCTTCCCTCAGCTCCAATATGGTCAGGTTTGGGTGTTTTAACACTACAGGCATATAGAAGTAGACTCCTGATGAAAACGTAGCTGCACCCAGAAGGAGAACTATCAGACCATTTGGTAGCGCATGTTGTACAGAGGTTATTTTACCCTATTAGACTCTTTTTGTTGTATGAAGTTAATTCTGTTCATGAAAACCTCTGAAACTAAAATATACTCACCTTTGAGAATTCCACCAGACAGAGTCCACCTGTGTGGGTGAGTACAGTAAAGGTGTATCTATTGAAATATTCGCTAGTGTTTTTAATGTTTTTAGCCTAACATGCCTCTGCCGATTGGTAGACATGGCGCAGTCAGGTTGAATTCTTCATTAAGATATAGTGACTCAGATTGTGCTCTACCAAAAACCTGATCAGAATGTTAAAGAGCTGAACTTGACAAAGTGTGTTTATTGGTTATCTGGGTGGTGTTTGTTTACAGAGTGTGTTTACCGGTTATCTGGATGGTGTTTGTTTACAGAGTGTGTTTACCGGTTATCTGGAT
>CM067497.1:24820691-24837495 GCA_034552555.1 Semaprochilodus insignis
GGGCGATGGGGTGGGGGTTGTAGTGGATTAATGTTGCCATATACCAACGACGCACTTTAACAGAACCATAAAATCTCTGAAAACATCCTTTAATGAAAAACAAGATTAATGATAAAAACTGTTAACATGATAATCATTAATAATCCTTAACTAATAAAACACAACAATTAACTTTACATATTACATATTATTATTATTATTATTACATATTATACACCCATTACATGTATTGTTATTATTAGTAGTAGTATTAGTATATTATTATTTTGTTATTATTGTTATATTGCATTATTACATATTATTAACAGTTATTACATGTTTACATAACATTAGTTAACCATTGTTAAAGCATTACATCATGTTAGTTACTGATTAAACAAATCTAACTTAGTGAAATACATAACCCCGGATTTACACTGTTAATATTATTTCAGTTGTTGTTTGGAGTGTTTGGTAATAATAACATAGTAATAAGACACATACAGTTCCAGTTACCGCATGACCTGGACTGTATATCACGGTGTATTTGTCTTTAAAGCATGTACATGATACGATCTGTTAGAATGTGAATGTGAATAAAGCTGTGCAGGATGATTGAACACGACAAGAGGATCAACATGCTGTATAATGTAGATGGAATACCGTAATTCCTTCTGTTTAAAACTCTGTTTAAAAGATTTCCAGGAGAGTAACGTGATCCAGACAAAACTACAGTCACACGATATCTGAAGTTAAAACATGTAAGTAAATAATAAAGTAAATAATAAAATTAGTAATAAAGTAAATAACAGAGTAAATAATAAAATAATCAATAAATAATTAATAGAGTAAATAATAAAGTGTTTCCCATTGAAATATAATAGAAACGTTGTGACGGTGGTCTCAGAGTAGCCGAGTGCTGTTATAGTCTAATAAGTTGAAAGCACACAGATCACTTACAAATTACTGTGTAGTTGTCATGGTAACAGATCCACCAGTCCTAAAAGTAATCCCCTCTGACTCTCAGTTACTCTACTTCTACACTGTGGAGCTCAGTTCAGGTTCTGTTAGACGGTCCAGCTCAGAGCTCCCTCTAATACACACCTGAACACCTCTCTATAACACCTGAGCACGCCTCTCTCTAACTCAGAGCTCCCTCTAATACACACCTGAACACGCCTCTCTCTAACTCAGAGCTCCCTCTAATACACACCTGAACACATCTCTATAACACCTGAGCACGCCTCTCTCTAACTCAGAGCTCCCTCTAATACACACCTGAACACCTCTCTATAACACCTGAACATGCCTCTCTGTAATTCAGAGCTCACTCTAATACACACCTGAACACCTCTCTATAACACCTGAACACGCCTCTCTGTGACTCAGAGCTCACCATTCCATAAAACCCTACCTCTCTTTGTCTTTTCGATTAGATCTCAGTAGTAGTAACTTCTACTGCGGTTAAGCCTCACCACCCGCCTGTGGGTCACTCTGACCTAACGGAGTTATAAAAACCCTCTACAGATGAAGATTAGAAAAGATTCCTGTCTCAAAACTAAACGTGTACACGCAGTTAAAAAGCGGCCTGCTCACGGGAGGAACACCGCTGATCTACACAATGTTCAGTGTTCAGTAACTTTTGTTAGACGGGTTTATATTTGGATACCAAGCTTGGCTGACATTAGCGGGTCGCAGGCTCAGTATCAGTCATTACACCAGACCTTATACTCAGATCACACCAGCTAACAACCTCAGTCAGAGTGGACCTCTTAAACTGAGCCCAGTGAGCTATATACGACCAATTACACTCATGTCCCAACCCAGTCTGTAAGAGCATCGGACCCAGAACCCACTGTGGACTCTCATCATCTTCACATTCAAAACATTGGCTGGACGGGTGAACTCAGTGTGACTCGCCTTGACGTTCCACTGGCTGGATGGGCTGGAAGCTGCACTTGAGGTGCGTTCAACAAACACTTCGTTTCTTGCACATAGTTTAGCTCAACATAAAATAACTTCACTCAAGTTCCCTGTAAAACTAGCTGTCCAGAGCCGGAATGTCTGGACTGAACAGGATTCCGGTATGTTCCTGCTGGTTTCCAGCCCTGTTTCTAGGTGCTGTAAGTTTAGAGTACATGGTGTTTACGCTGTAAATGCTGGTGGTGTAAACAGAGACTCTCTGCAGCCCTACAGCTGTAACACTTACCAGAACACAGCCCAGGCATGAGGGTTCCCTCAGACACTCCATCATCCTCAAACCTGCAGGAGAACCAGGAGACGACAGCAGCAGCGTCTCAATTACCCTCAGTCCTCTATCACACAGTTTCCCACGCGGTAACTCAGCTGCAGGGCCAACGGACAACAGATAACCACTGAAAATCTGTCCAGTCTAGACTCCAGCCTAATCTGGTTCTGGGAGACGGGCTCTAAACCCTATTAACACCCCATAAACCCCCATAACCCCCGTATTTTAATAAAGCTTTAACCTTTAGAAAGCACAGTTATCAGCGTTTCAGCCAGACGTGCTGTGAGGGGTATGATATCTTACTCACAGTTCTCTGTTCATTTCATTAGATCTTTATTCTGGATCTTCATTCTGGATCTTCATCCTGGATCTTCATCCTGGATCTTCATCCTGGATCTTCATCCTGGATATTAATTAAGTTATTGATTAATTACACTGTATAAAATCCATCAGTGTTTATGTTAATATTGACTTTATTTACAGTGTTGTGTTACGGTGTTGTACTAGGTTATTAAGGAGCTGGACATGTGAAACATGCGATTCATGATGATAGGGTGGAACCTATAAAGTCTCCACCCACACCACTGCACTAATTAATACAAACCCTTCCTCCTGGAGCGCCAGTCCTACTTCCAGAGTCCCCTGCAGGACACTACACCGCGGTTCCAGTGCATCTGCCAAAACAGTAGCCCTGGGTTCACACTAGCAGGCGACAGAGCGGCCAGTGGTTTCCTACGGGCGTCCGTGAGTTGTAGCCGCGATTCAGTGACGAGCAGCTGATTGAGTCGAGTCGAGATTTTCTCAGCTTTATGTAAATGAATTATGATGCTGTGGAGCCACATTGTAAACATCCGGCTCCAACAAATTCTTCAGACCAGTGGAAGACACAGGGGTCTGAGGCCCCTCCAGCACCTGCTCTCTGAGATTTTAGCTCCTACCAGCATTTGGTTCCAGGTCTCAGCGGTGTGGTGGTGAACATGGAGGAGAAGATCATAACCGCTGTGAATGAAGTGTGGAAGAAAGTAGAGGATAGTGTTGGGGTCTCTGGGGAGTTAGGTCACTCGATAGCTAGCTAGGTTAGCCAGCATGCTAACCAGACAATAAAGCTAGCCACAATCGCAAGCAGTTAGGCTTCCATACAGATTGAATACAAATACACCCACCATCAGAGGAACAACTGCTCCCAGAAGGAGGTGTGGGATTGCAGGTGTGTTGGGAAGGAAGATAAAGGTCACCAGGATCAATAACTGATGATCAATTTAGACTGATATGATCAATATTTATTGAGCTACACATACAGAAGTAGTGTCTCTCAGTATGGCGTCGGGCCGCCAGACGTCTCGGCACGGAGCTGTAGAGGTTCCTAATGGTGTCCTGTGATAATCCATCCCATGCAGCTTGAATATCCTCACACAGTTCCTGCAGATGGTGTGGTAGGGGTGGAGGTGGAGAGACACCAGGCCTCCTTTACGTTTCATAACTGCATAGCTTTCCTGGACCTTGTACACACCCACGTGGAACAACCGGAGTGGTCTCAAACACACCCACAGGAGACGAACTTGGGGCGACTTGTCGTCTGCTAGTGTGAACTTTGATGCCACTCCTGTGATCTACTAGCCCAACGTTGTGTCTGCTCTGTTTCCCATGTAGGATTTAGAAGGAGGAGAACGTTCAGACAGACGACTGACCACCAACACAAGAAAGGGAGGAACATGAAAGATGAGATGGACAAAGGATAAAAAGGAAAGGAGAGAACAGTAATTCTATATCAACAGAATGCAGGACACAAACAAAGTAACACAGAACATCAAAGGAATCAACTGTGGAAACAAACAAACAAGTAAACAAGATGACGGAGGAACCTGAGAAGAACAAGAACAACAAGGAGATGAAGAACCAGCGTGAGTCCGAGAAGAAAGGCCTGAAGGAGAGAGGGAAGAAAGCAGGAGAAGGCCGGCGGTCGACGTCCTTATGGAGGGAGGGCGGGGTTCAGAGTGACCGGCTGGTCATTAACGTTTCAGGGATGCGGTACGAAACCCAAATGCGGACTCTGGCCCGTTTTCCCCACTCACTGCTGGGCGATCCTCACAAACGGCTGCGATACTTCGACCCTCTGAGGAATGAAGTCTTCTTGGATCGGAACCGGGCCTGCTTCGACTCTATCCTGTACTTCTACCAGTCGGGCGGACGGCTGCGAAGGCCAACTCACATCCCGTTGGACGTCTTTATGGACGAGCTGGACTTCTACGAGCTGGGGGAGGAGGCCATGAGCCGCTTCAGAGACGAGGAAGGATTCCCCAAGGAGGAGACCCGCGCCCTGCCCTCTCACCCGCTACAGCGCCGCCTATGGATGCTCTTTGAACACCCGGAATCCTCCGGAGGCGCTCGCATCATCGCCATCATTAGCGTCATGGTGATCATAGTGTCCATCCTGATCTTCTGCCTGGAGACGCTGCCAGACTTCAGAGGAGAAAAGGAGCTGAGAGAGGTGAGGGAGGAGAACCTGTGTAGACACCTGCTGATTAATGAGGAGTCAGTCCTGCAGTAACAGCCTCCACTAGTAAGGCTTTACAACAGATGCTGAACATTGCTGTGAGGATTTGGTTGAGCAGTAGTGAGGTCAGGTACTGATGTTGAACATTGCTGTGAGGATTTGACTGCATATTAGTGAGGTCAGATAATGATGTTTAATATTGTTGTGAGGATTTGGTTGCATATTAGTAAGGTCAGGTACTGATGTACATTGCTGTGAGGATTTGCTTCAGCGTTAGTGAGGTCAGGTACTGTGAACATTGCTGTGAGGATTTGCTTCAGCATTAGTGAGGTCAGGTACTGATGTTGAACATTGCTGTGAGGATTTGGTTCAGCGTTAGTGAGGTCAGGTGCTGATGCTGAACATTGCTGTGAGGATTTGATTGAGCAGTAGTGGGTTCAGGTACTAATGAACATTGCTGTGAGGATTTGATTGCATATTAGTAAGGGAAGGTACTGATGTTGAACATTGCTGTGAGGATTTGGTTGAGTATTAGTGATTTAGGTACTGATGTTGAACATTGCTGTGAGGATTTGGTTGAGCGTTAGTGAGGTCAGGTACTGATGCTGAGCATTGCTGTGAGGATTTGATTGCATATTAGTGAGGTCAGATACTGATGTTGAACATTGCTGTGAGGATTTGGTTGAGCGTTAGTGAGGTCAGGTACTGATGTTGAACATTGCTGTGAGGATTTGGTTGAGCGTTAGTGAGGTCAGGTACTGATGAACATTGCTGTGAGGATTTGATTAAGCAGTAGTGGGTTCAGGTACTGATGAACATTGCTGTGAGGATTTGGTTGAGCGTTAGTGAGGTCAGGTACTGATGTTGAACATTGCTGTGAGGATTTGATTGCATATTGGTGAGGTCAGATACTGATGTTGAACATTGCTGTGAGGATTTGGTTGAGCGTTAGTGAGGTCAGGTACTGATGAACATTGCTGTGAGGATTTGATTGAGCAGTAGTGGGTTTAGGTACTGATGAACATTGCTGTGAGGATTTGATTGCATATTAGTAAGGGAACTGATGTTGAACATTGCTGTGAGGATTTGGTTGAGTATTAGTGATTTAGGTACTGATGTTGAACATTGCTGTGAGGATTTGGTTGAGCGTTAGTGAGGTCAGGTACTGATGCTGAGCATTGCCGTGAGGATTTGATTGCATATTAGTGAGGTCAGATACTGATGTTGAACATTGCTGTGAGGATTTGATTGAGCGTTAGTGAGGTCAGGTACTGATGTTGAACATTGCTGTGAGCATTTGGTTGAGGGTTGTGACGTCAGGTACTGATGAACATTGCTGTGAGGATTTGATTGAGCAGTAGTGGGTTCAGGTACTGATGAGCATTGCTGTGAGGATTTGATTGCATATTAGTAAGGTGAGGTACTGATGATGAACATTGCTGTGAGGATTTGATTGCATATTAGTAAGGTCAGGTACTGATGTTGAACATTGCTGTGACGATTTGGTTGAGCGTTAGTGAGGTCAGGTACTGATGAACATTGCTGTGAGTATTTGGTTGAGCATTAGTGAGGTCAGGTACTGATGTTGAACATTGCTGTGAGGATTTGGTGGAGCGTTAGTGAGGTCAGGTACTGATGAACATTGCTGTGAGGATTTGATTGAGCAGTATTGGGATCAGGTACTGATGAACATTGCTGTGAGGATTTGGTTGAATATTAGTGAGTTTAGGTACTCATGTTGAACATTGCTGTGAGGATTTGGTTGAGCGTTAGTGAGGTCAGGTACTGATGTTGAACATTGCTGTGAGGATTTGGTTGAGTGTTAGTGATTTAGGTACTGATGTTGCTGTGGTGGAGGGTTATATGGGGGCGGTGTACCTGTGTTAGCAGAGATGGAGACGTGGTTCTTTGGGGTGTACAGGTGAAATCCCTAATGCTACACTGCTGGAATGTTGTCCGGGTCCGGTCCTCACTGATGTACGACCATGCAGGTCACAAAAGAGAGAAATCTGACTAACACCACGCGCAACTGAACCAACATTACCGGACCGGGTTCACCAAACTGTCTCACACGGACCACTGTGTCTAGGTTTGGGCCGCAGTCTGAGTAGCAGCTGTATCCTGTATCCTGGTTTCAGTGTGCAGGGCGTTCTCAGAAAGAGAGAGGGTCTGAAATGGAGATCCTGGGTAGATGTAAGGGAGGAGAGGGAGGGAGGATTAGGAGGAGGGATGGGATGATGGTGGGATGATTATTTTTATCGTGTGGTTAAACCTGATCCTCCTGGGGAGAGACAGTGTGAGAGCGGAGTGTGTAAGAGGAGATCTGGGTTAGAAGGTCCTCCACCAAAAGAATCCAGAACAGCACCTTCTCCGCCATCGCCGCTGCCCTCTGCCACATCAGCCCTGCCAGGTTTCCGTCATATGACTGACCTGAGTAACTCTAACCCCAGAAGTGACCGTTCAGATCAGGTGTACCCCGTTTTCCTCCGAAGGTAGACGATCAGCCCAGACGTGTTCGCTGTCTGATGTTCACTGTGTTAGCTGGAGCTAAGAAGCTAACGAGGCTAATACTCAGGTCTGTCGAGCCCCAGGAAAGACTTTACCCCGCTACAGGTGAACCTGGCGTATCTGCTGTTTGCCTAAACAGATATTCAAATCAGAAATGACCAATAAAACGTCTTCACACCGACCAATAAAAGTCTCACACCGAGCAAGACGTCCAGCTCTCAGCAGAGGTACAGGTGGAACCGTGTAAGATCACGTAGAAGATTCTGTACCGTGTGAGTTCTCATTCTGTAGGTGTGTTAAATCACATACCCACATCATCATCATCATCATCATCACAGGTAATGAACAAACAGCTAATATTTTTATTATGCTAAATTTCCTTCGGGATCTATAAAGTATCTATCTAGATGCTAAGAAGTTCACTGACCTAGCCCAGTGGTCACCTACCCTGTTCGTGGAGTTCAGTGGCGGGCATTCCGGCTCGTTCGGCTCCCAAACACCTCTATTCCAGTATTTCATGGCCCCAATGATCCAGGTTAACCATATATCCTGTAATGTGCCTCTTACTAATTCATTAATTAGTTTCACTTAATCAATATTGAACACAAGACGGGCAGACAGGCCGACTGCAGGCTGATCCATCAACCGGTCATCCAGCTGATGCACTACAGGAACACTAACACAAACAGCAGCAGGTGTTGGGGATAATGAGGGGGCGGAGCTCCTCTGATTTGTCTTACCTTTACAGCTTTTGGCAGACGCTCCTATCCAGAGAGCCTTACAGAAGTGCTGAGTGTTCAGTCAGAATACGTGTCCCAGCTAGTAGAGACATGGTTACAGTCCAAACTCCCCTTCAGCTCAGACGCTGCCAGAACAAGCCCAGTGCTGAGACCTAGAGAGATCCGTTTGGGTCTGTATGAGTGCAGTATAATGGCTTTCAGTATTTACTTAGATCAGTGTCCACGAAAGAGCTTCACACAGAGACGGTGTTCAGCCTGTGTTTGAAGAGTCTGGACGCTTGTCTTTCATGTATCTTGAAGGATGGTGGGTCGAGCCGAGCTGTACTTGAAGCTGGAAGGGCTCAAGGTACAGACCAACTCTTAACCTTGGCCATAAGGAGGGAGGGGCTGGTCCATTCCTGGTTTTGTAGGGATCCGAGTTTTAGATCTGCTGCCAGTGGAGGGAGCGCAGCAGTGGAGTGTCGTGGGTGAACCTGGGAAGACTGAAGACCAGCTGATTGTGAATATCTTCATTTACAAGGAAAAAGAGAGTCGGCTAAAAGAGCCGACTGGTTTACGGATGGCATGTTCCTACTGGAGATCTACCTTCCAACGCTAATCAGCTCCACCTGATCAAGCTAATTACTGCCTGAGAAGTGCTTGATTAGCTGAATGAGGTGTATTGGAGGTGAAATGTGTGTGGAGCATGCTGAAGGTTCTCCACAAGGTGGAGCTGTTAGCTCATAAATACATTTCATGTAGTGTCTGAACCCCCACGTCCTGGCCTTGTAGCGTGTGGAGTTGTTCAGTAACTCCTAAAGCCGGTTTTCCATGGTAGGGGTCAGCTCTGCTCTCTGTTGGTGCCTGCTGCTTCCTTCTCCACTGCAGATATAGTCCTGCCTTGTTGTAGCCTGAGTTCGAACGAGGCAGTTCTGGTTTCTCAAAGGCAAGACGTGGACTGAAGGACATTAGCATGGCATTAGCGACATGAATTTGGTCAGTTCGGGTCACTTCGTCTTTTGAACTGATTAAGAAACTGTTTCTCTCTCTCTCTGTCTCTCTCTCAGGAACTCTCCCATAGGTCTCACAGTAACTCTGAGAACCACACGGTGCCGTTCTCCTCCTCCTCCTCTCCGTTCCAGGACCCGTTCTTCGTGGTGGAGACCATCTGTATCTGCTGGTTTTCCTTCGAGCTGCTGATGCGGTTCCTGTGTTCGCCCAACAAGCTTAACTTCTTTAAGGACGTGATGAACGTGATCGATTTCATGGCCATCCTGCCGTACTTCGTCACTCTGGGCAGCGAGCTGGCCAGGTCTAAAGGATCCACCCAAGCCATGTCCCTGGCCATCGTGAGGGTCATCCGACTGGTCAGAGTGTTCCGGATCTTTAAGCTGTCGCGTCACTCGAAGGGTCTCCAGATTCTGGGACAGACCTTCCAGGCCAGCATGCGAGAGCTTGGCCTGCTGATCTTCTTCCTCATCATTGGAGTCATCCTCTTCTCCAGCGCCATCTACTTCGCTGAGGTGGACCATGCGGATTCTGCCTTTGTCAGCATCCCCCACGCCTTCTGGTGGGCCGTGGTGACTATGACCACGGTGGGCTATGGCGACATGTACCCTGAGACGGTGTCGGGGAAGCTGGTGGGCTCCATGTGCGCCATCGCTGGCGTGCTGACCATTTCGCTTCCTGTTCCTGTCATCGTGTCCAACTTCAGCTACTTCTACCACCGAGAGACAGAGTGTGTGGACAGCACGGAATACACGCATGTTAAAACGGCACTGTGGGATGAGGAGGAGGAGGAGGATGAAGAGGAGGAGGCAGACAGGGAGGGGGATGCCGTCTGCTCACCGTTAAATGGAGCTTTGCTAGGAACTCTGTGTGTGGGACGCAAACCTCTGGTTACACAAGTCTAATACGGATCATACAGCAGAACCGGGTGACCGAGTCACAGCTTGGCCAAAGATGATTGGTTTTCACATTATTTGGCCACGCCCATTTTTGAGGAAGCTGCTTCTGTGCTTTATGTCTGTTGGCCGCTATTAGAAGACAGTGGGTGTTTCTCTGGACCGGACACGGAAATGGAGAACACATGTAAAGAACATACAAGAACATGAGACTGGAGAACTCTTGTAGAGAACATACAAGATCATCTGTGGACTTGGGTTCGCTTCCAGCAGACGCTGATGTGGTCCACGTTGCGTGTTGGTGTGGTCCACGTTCCGCTCACGGAGCTGTGTGGGGGGCGGTTATCTGAAGTTTGTAACGTGGCCGCTTTGACTTGTTGTGTTATTCCCCTTTCAGGATTCGGATTACTGTACACTAACAGCTTCCTGCTTGAGTGTTTGTGACATAGGGAACTGTGAACCGGATCCACGATTCGGGTGGAATTCCTATGTGTGTAGAGATAATGAGCTCCTCCCCAACAAGGGCCCAGAATCGGTCCTGGGTGCGGAGAAGCTGTTGATATGCCATGTTGCTATTGTGGAATACTGTGATTCTGTGTTCACCTGCATGAACAGCCTAAAAACACTTCTGTACTGAACACACCACTACACTGAGACTGACAGCACTGCTGATCAACACCGTGACGTCTTACACCGATACAGCTGCTTTACCAGGCATGACGTCCACCGGCCAGCCACAGGAGAGACTGACAGCCGACCATCTGGGTTAATAAACACCATCACAGGTTACAGGACAAAACGGAGGGCAGAATAAACAGAGTGAGAAACCCTGTACCTACAGGAGCTGAAGAGAGGATACCTGATACAACAGACACAATAATAATAATAATAATAATAATTAATAAATGACCTAATAATAAACTATAATGAACAGACATTTAAGTCTTGTTTTCTTTGTAGGATGTTTAAAATGTTATGGGCCCCAAAAAAGCACAAATAACAGTTTTGAAGAATCTAAATGTTTTAAGCCCTGTACCAGAGTCTACAACAGGCGTCCGGTGCTGGAGGTCAGTAGTGTAATGGGTTGTCTCTCTGCTGTCCTGGTGGCAGTACAGGGTTCGAGCCCCGTCCGGCTGGTGGAAGGAAAAATTGTGCAAAATGAAGTTTTGGCTGCTAATTTAATTCCTGCGTTTTTGATCTGAACAGAAGACTGTGTAATTAGTTGGGAATTTTACTGGATCCGTAATAACTGTACTACGAGACATACTTTCAGTAACCTGTGACGGATCAAAAGTCCACATCTTTATTAAAACTGCAGTGTTTTGGGATGTAAAATCAAAAATCATGAAAATCACGTCAAACCCAGTAATACTGTATTCATCATCTGACCGTCCCAGGAGGATGAAAGTACACTGGAGTACTTGGTATACTTAGTATACTTCTGAGCAATAAACTAAATATAATCATTAGTACTATTAAACATATCCTTCAGTAGAACTAACAGTACTGCTCCTCCACTGAGACTCACGTACAGATACCTCAGTACATATTAAAGGACATTTACAGTACATTAATATTCACTTCATTCACCTGGATCCACACATTTCAATAATGTTCTGTTTTAAGGTGCCACAGACTGTAAACCTGTGAGTCCGGGACATAGAACTGGCATTCCGTGTACCTCCAGCGCTGCTGTTCCTCCTTCAAATCCAAATCCCAGCTCAAATACGAACCCAACTGTCAGCGGTACATGGTGGATGTTCATCTTTAAACCAGGCTGAAGTTCTTCCTATTCACCAGCTTCCTAATCCAATGTTCCGTTTCACCTTAAATACTGCAGCTTGTACAGGCACCAGAATATCATGCAGCACCATTTAAGGTGGAACAGAAAATTCCCTGAACAAGCTGGAGAACAGGAACTCCAGCTCCCACATCTTTAACAGGATCCCGGAACAACTTTAATCCTGCAGTCTGCACATTTCACTCCAGACAGTTTCCCAAACCTCTCTGGACGATATGGAGCAGCTCAGCTCAGCGTCTGACCCTGAAGAGACTGAAGAGAGGAGCAGCTCCACCTTTATTAGATCACACCCCCAAAAGCAGCCTGTAAGTAGCAGCCATGCTGTGTGATTGTATCCGTGTTTGCCGGTTGGAGCAGATCATCTTAATCTGAGAGTTCCATAGTGAGGATCAACTTTAATCTACTGTGTGTTGATGTCCAGATGGGAAGCCAGTAGCTAGTACAGGGAACGTTAGCTACTAGCATTAGCTCCAAGTAACTAGCATAGCTAACTAAATAGATGAGGGCGGAGCTTATTTACACAGAGGCTCATTTTATTTAGTCTATTTCCACATGGTGCTTCTGTGTTATCATCGGGGGCGGGGTATCTCGCTGTAAACCAGCCAATCAGAGCAGAGCTCATCTAATTATCAGCTCGTTTCATTATAGAACCTGATAGGTTGGAAATCATCCTGTCCCATCAGGGGGTCCCAAACACCATCCTGTCCCATCAGGGGGTCCCAAACACCATCCTGTCACATCAGGGGGCCACAATCCCCGCCATGGGGGCCTTTTTGGGTTTCATCTACACAACTGGCCCAGCATACAAGTAGTCTGTCCCTTAGTCCGTAAGATGACTCAATACATGCACAAGAATGTGCAGTGTAGGGTGCAGAGAACCGAGACACGCGAGGAGTCAGAGGAACCCTGCTTCAGATGAGCATGTCTCTGATGACAGGATCCACTACACCGCCATGATGTGCTTCTGTTAGACCTTTCGACCATGAGAACCCTGGTTCTTGAACAGTTGTGTAACATGATAGACATCTAGTGGTCAAATGTTGGTGCTACATCTTAGTGTGTTGTGACGGTCCCTATTCCAGCGTGGTCCTGGAGGCGCCCTGCCCTGCCCTGCACATTGTGGTGGTTCCCCTGCTTTAGCGCCCCCTGCAGTTCTGACAGGGCTGGTTAATGAGCCGATAAGTTGAATCAGCTGTGTTGGGAGCAGGGCAAGCACTAAAACATGCAGGGCAGGGAGCCTCCAGGACCAGACACACTGCTCTATACCACAGTCGGGGAGATCCGGTTCTGGAGGGCAGGATTCCAGCACAGTGTAGTGATGGTAATTTTACGGTAACAAATTGTATGTACTCATTAATTAAATGTCAGTTTCCTAGTTACTAAGTAATAAATCAGAAATTGTCGTGTAACGAGGCCGTTATTAAATAATAAGTTGTACTTTCCTAAAAATACCCTGCTCATACTGTAATAATTAATAAATGAAAGATGGTCAGTGTCTCAGTACTGAGTAATAAAACGGTAAAGTAGCGGTGACACGTTTAATAACATGACCTGCTTATTCTATAGCTCCTAATGACCAATAAGAGACAGTAATAACTCAGTACATGTATATAATATATAATGTTAGAATTATTAACCCAAATCAGTGGAGTGGTTACCTGGTGTCAGGGCTGTGAAATACTGATTCACCTGTTTCTGTTTTATGTTTTACCTGGTATGTGTTTAGACAGTCAGACACTGTGTTCCTATCACTGAACTCATTTCTGAGCATCTTCTCAGGTGTGCTCCACAACAGACTGACTGTGTTGTTAACAGGTAACACAGAAGAACGAGTGATGATGGCTTTTCCCTGATTCTGGGTAAGATCTGTGGATCGTTTCCTGGGTAACCTGTCTACAGGTGAGCCTACAGGTAAAGCGCTAGAGCACTGAGAGATCTTAATGAAGCTGTTTAGTCAGTGTGTCTGTGCCGTCTCCCAGACCATGTTAAACTGGTGTTCTGACCTGGTGGGACGTGTAGTAATTAATAAACGATGGTAATTAGTGAGTGTGTATTTTACGGCTGTAATACCGTGTAGTTTCACTGTAATTACCGCCTGTGACCCACACGGTGTCTGACTGTCTAAACACATACCAGGTAAAAATAAAACAGAAACAGGTGAATCAGTATTTCACAGCCCTGACACCAGGTAACCACTCCACTGATTTGGGTTAATAATTCTAACATTATATATTACATACATTTACTCTGTTATTACTGTCTCTTATTGGTCATTAAGAACTATAGAATAAGCAGGTCATTTTATTAAACGTGTCACCGCTACTTTACCATTTTATTACTAAACACTGATACAGTGATACATCTTTTCATGTGTTAATTACAGGAATATGTGCATATAGTTTTAATTGTTATCGTTGTGTTTGTATTACATTACTGCCTCGTTACCATGACAGTTGTTCACTTATTTTATATTAAGATAAGCAGGTCATTTTTTAGGAAAGTACAACTTGTTACCATTATTTAATAACAGCCTCGTTACACGACAATTTCTGATTAATTACTTAGTAACTAGGAAACTGACATTTAATTAATGACTACATACAATTTGTTACCGTAAAATTACCATATCATTACCTACTTATTACCGACCTGTACAGCGCTACCCCGAAATGCTCAGACTGACCCAACAGCCACGGTTACAGACATCCACAGGACTACATGCACGCAGACTGTTACGACGACTGGCCTTAACACCACGTCACCGTCACCAAAGACTGCAATGGTGTCGTACCAGACTGTCATGGAGTGACTCAGAACGGCAGGACAATTAGACCTTTACAACCTGCAGCTGAGTAAGAAACAGTGTATGTGCCTCCCTCTTTCTGTCTCTACTCTACTCTCTCTCTCTCTCTCGCTCTCTACTCCCTCTCTCTCTCTCTCTCTCTCTCTCTCTCTCTACCTCTCTCTACTCTCTCTCTACTCTCTCTCTCTCTGGCTCTGTCTCTCTCTACTCTCTCTCTCTCTGTCTCCCTCTCTACTCTCTGTCTCTCTCTCTCTACTCTCTCTGCATCTCTCTCTCTACCTCTCTACTCTCTCTCTCTACCTCTCTCTCTCTCTCTCTCTCTCTCTACTCTGTCTCCCTCTCTACTCCCTCTCTCTCTCTACTCTCTCCCTCTCTACTCTCTCTCTCTACTCTGTCTCTCTCTCTACTCTCTGTCTCTCTTTCTACTCTCTCTGCCTCTCTCTCTCTACCTCTCTCTCTCTGTCTCCCTCTCTACTCTCTCTCTCTCTCTGTCTCTCTCTCTACTCTCGCTCTCTCTCTCTACTCTGTCTCTCTTTCTACTCTCTCTGCCTCTCTCTCTCTGTCTCCCTCTCTGCTCTCTCTCTCTGTCTCTCTTTGTCTCCCTCTCTCTACTCTCTCTCTATCTCCCTCTCTACTCTCTACTCTCTCTGTCTCTCTCTGTCTCCCTCTCTACTCTCTCTCTACAGTGGTGATCAGTAATAATCAGTAATGATCAGTGGTGATCAGTAATGATCAGTAATGATCAGTAATGATCAGTAATAATCAGTGGTGATCAGTAATGATCAGTAATAATCAGTAATAATCAGCAATAATCAGTGGTGATCAGTAATGATCAGTAATAATCAGTAATAATCAGTAATAATCAGTAATAATCAGTGGTGATCAGTAATGATCAGTAATGATCAGTAATAATCAGTAATAATCAGTGGTGATCAGTAATGATCAGTAATAATCAGTAATAATCAGTGGTGATCAGTAATGATCAGTAATAATCAGTATTAATCAGTGGTGATCAGTAATGCTCAGTAATAATCAGTAATAATCAGTAATAATCAGTGGTGATCAGTAATGCTCAGTAATAATCAGTGGTGATCAGTGGTGATCAGTAATGATCAGTAATAATCAGTAGTGATCAGTAATGATTAGTAATGATCAGTAATAAACAGTAATAATCAGTAGTGATCAGTAATGATCAATGGTGATCAGTAATGATCAGTGGTGATCAGTAATGATCAGTAATAATCAGTAATAATCAGTGGTGATCAGTAATGATCAGTAATAATCAGTAATAATCAGTAGTGATCAGTAATGATCAGTAATAATCAGCAATAATCAGTGGTGATCAGTAATGATCAGTAATAATCAGTAATAATCAGTCGCGATCAGTAATGATCAGTAATAATCAGTAATAATCAGTGGTGATCAGTAATGATCAGTAATAATCAGTAGTGATCAGTAATGATCAGTAATAATCAGTAATAATCAGTAGTGATCAGTAATGATCAGTAATGATCAGTAATAATCAGTAATAATCAATAGTGATCAGTAATAATCAGTAATAATCAGTGGTGATCAGTAATGATCAGTAATGGTCAGTAATGATCAGTAATGATCAGTAATGGTCAGGAATGATCAGTAATGATCAGTAATAATCAGTAGTGATCAGTAATAATCAGTAATGATCAGTAATAATCAGTAATGATCAGTAGTGATCAGTAATAATCAGTAATAATCAGTGGTGATCAGTAATGATCAGTAATGGTCAGTAATGGTCAGTAATGGTCAGTAATGATCAGTAGTGATCAGTAATAACCAGTAATGATCAGTAATGATCAGTAATAATCAGTAGTGATCAGTAATAATTAGTAATGATCAGTAATAATCAGTAGTGATCAGTAATGGTCAGTAATGATCAGTAATGGTCAGTAATGATCAGTAATGATCAGTAATAATCAGTAGTGATCAGTAATGATCAGTGGTGATCAGTAATGATCAGTAATAATCAGTAGTGATCAGTAATAATCAGTAATGATCAGTAATAATCAGTAATAATCAGTAGTCTTCAGTAATAATCAGTACTGGTCAGTAATAATCAGTAATAATCAGTAGTGATCAGTAATGATCAGTAATAATCAGTAATAATCAGTAGTGATCAGTAATAATCAGTAATGATCAGTAATAATCAGTAATATTCAGTGGTGATCAGTAATGATCAGTAATGATCAGTGGTGATCAGTAATAATCAGTAATAATCAGTAATAATCAATAGTGATCAGTAATAATCAGTAGTGGTCAGTAATAATCAGTAATGATCAGTGGTGATCAGTAATGATCAGTAATAATCAGTA
>CM067497.1:24847396-24923736 GCA_034552555.1 Semaprochilodus insignis
ACACGCTTAAACACCCTCTACAGGACACACGCTTAAACACCCTCTACAGGACACACGCTTAAACACCCTCTACAGGAGACACACTTAAACACCCTCTACAGGAGACACGCTTAAACACCCTCTACAGGAGACACGCTTAAACACCCTCTACAGGAGACACGCTTAAACACCCTCTACAGGAGACATGGAAATATCATTATTTCTGATTTAATCAAGCATTATGAAATAATCAAGCATTATCTGATAACCCGTCTGTCCATCTCGTGATGTTTGATAGTCATGGCTATTCTGAGTATAAAGAGAGATATCTTGACAAGAAGGAAATAATAAACAGAAATGAAAACAACCAGAAAGAGATTTTCTCATTTCTGTATGACAGTAACACAAACACTTTCCATCTCAGTGAGGAAATGAAGAACAGGGAGGCGGAGCTAAAGAACAAAAATGTGAAGCTGACTGTTTTGGCACATGGAGGTAGAAGAAACGTACCTCTTGAAGGCGGATCAGAAGAATATGGAGTGGAGTTCAGAATTGATCCCAAATCACCACAAGAGCTTGCTACTGTCATAAAATCCTTTGTTGGGAAAGTGGGTTTTTGACATAGCCACAGCTATGTCAAAATCGACGACAATCATCACCAGCAATTAGAGTCAAGCATAAATCAGCAAAATGACCAGGAATGTTTTGAGAGTGACTTCCTGGCCGCAGTGGGTGAAAACTGTCAGAGGAAAATAGAACGCAATCAAAACAGAAGGCCAAGAAAAAGGAACAGGCTACAGAGAAGCCCTTCAGTATGCGGTCAGAGAGAGGATGAGTTCGAAGAGGACTACGTGATGAAAGAAGGATCTCTAGCCGTCGAGGACGGTAAAGTTAAAGTGCAGCTGGTCAATAGATACAATCCAGAAGACACTCATTTAGTATCTTATCCCATTGAAGAGTCCTTCTACATAAAACAGGTCAAAGAGACAGCAAAGCACACCACGTCACTGGTGAAATCGGGTGGAATCCAAATCCTGGAAAGCATCAACGATGCCATGGTTAAGTATGGAATTGTGGCTGGATTCATTGGAGCAGGGAAGTTTTTCGCAGAGAACGACACTACCCGGGGAGCAATCACTCTAACCCAGTCTCTGCATGGACTTGGAGAGGTGACCAATCTGAACCAACAGATCTCCAGGATGTCCTGGGATGTATTCCAGAAAGGCCTGCGTGAAGCAGCAAGCGGACTGGGTATGGAAGAGACACTCACAAAGATCGGCAGCTCAGTGGAGAGGTTCAGCGAGAGTGCTGCAGGGCAGTTCCTGAAGAATATTCCCTTTGCCGGCTTGGCCTTCCAGGGCTATTTCATTGCTGAGGATTCCATAGCCATTAAAAACCTCAACAGATCTGATCCAGAGCAGAACAAGTACTTTGGCCTAGAGGTTACTAACCTGGTTCTGGATGTGACAACAACTGTGCTCTCAATCACAGAGCTCGCTTTCCCTCCAGCAGCAGTTGTGCTGGAGCCCATAATCATCGGACTATCCATAGTCAGGATGTCCATCAGTGACTTCTACTCCGATGTGGTGAGCGAGTTAGACAAGCTGCCCCAGGGGGCTGGTGACTTTGAAAAGACGATCGCTGTCATAATTGGACTATTAGAAGGTCGTGTGGACTTTGTTACAGGGGGGCTGCTGAGAGCAGTGATTCAGCTTGATGAAGAAGTAAGACAAAACCAAGAACTACTGCGTAACCTTTCAAACCCTGAATCCTATTACAAAATCACTGCGGATGACGGAAACTCAAGCACCTTGAATCTAATGGCAGGGATTCTCTCTCGGTATGGGGGATTTGTGACCATCCAGCTCCTGAACAATGGAAGCCTGATGATCCAGGTAGGGGGAGTTGATGATGGGAAGGGTGGGGTCAAAACCATAAAGGAATCATTCTACAACCCCCGTATTCAGAACATCGTTCTGGGAGTTGGGGAGTCACCTAAATTCCTCTACACTGAGAAGTCAGCCCATCTGTGGTGGGTCATTCCTGTGAACCATGCGAAAGAAATCAGTGGAGAAATCAAACTCCACTCTTCCTTATTTGGTAGATACTACGGCAATGACGAGGACAACAGGTTTTTTGCCCCACAGCAACCTGCAGAACAGCCTGACCTGGAGTTTGTAATTAAGAATTATCACTACTCCATTTATGGAAACGGCGGAGATGACAGTTTCTTTCTGGGGCCACAGACGTCTGAACTCTCTGGGGGAGTAGGAAGGGACTTGTATGTTTTTCCTACAAGTGGAAGCCAGGCAGAGATTGATAACTTTTCACAAGACATGCTGGAGGATCGCCTGATGATAAAAGCCCCTTTCAGTCGAATTGATTGTATTCGGAGACAAACAGACCTCCTCCTTGTTTATGGACCAGAGAAGTACAGAATTACCATCAGGAACTGGTTTGTTCATAGCAGCACTGATCATTACCAACACATGACTTTTCAGTCAGCCGATGGAATCATGTTTAAGGTTGTGGACAGAGGCTTTGCAAACGGCGAGTTCCATGCTTTGTGTGTGCCAGAAACACTGGACAAGACGAAATCAGACATGCCAGTGTCTCTGAGCTTAGTGGGCGAATTCAAGAGTGTGATCACTGTAATAGGCAGTCATTTTTCTGACACCATTGTGGGAAATGAGAAGAACAATGTTCTTAATGGTGGCCGAGGGGCGGACATGCTTGAAGGAGGAAAGGGAGCTGATACATATGAGATCTTCCAGGGACAGGGCTGTGACACCATCAACAACTACGCTAAAGATGAGAAAATGGACCTGGTAGTGTTTCAGGTTCCTTTCAACAGGATTCAGGCAGATCTGCAGGGTGAAGACCTCCTGGTGTTTGATAAGGAGAACATCAGTTCAACATGTATGCTACTTTCAAACTGGGTCACAGGCAGACTTTTTCACCATGTGACCTTTCTGTCCTCTGATCCATGTGACCTTTCACATCTCAAACGATGAAGGCGAGCTGACAATGACAGCACTTATGGTGGATTTAAGCGAAGAGACCCATGGAGGCACTGTCAATCTCTCAGAGCCCTACCATCACCTGCTTTACGTCATGACTGTCTTTGATTCCGCCCATGACGATACCGTAATAGGCAACGCTCTAGGCAACTTTCTCAGTTGTAGTGGAGGCAACTTTGACAAAGACCCCATCAATGACATCTTGTTTATTGAGCATCCATTTCTGAAGCTCAGAGCAGTGTTTCAGTGGCCTCACCTTATATTGAAAGTTGAGGAATCAGACGTTGAGGTACACCTAGAGAACTGGCTCCAAGGTAGAGAGTTCCAACACTTGGTACTGCAAACTTTTGACGGTGTCATTTCCATGTTGTCTTCAAATACATCTGAGCCTGAGGTTATTACACCGTTTGAGATAAACTTGAGTCAGGAAGACTGCATCGGCAATACAAAAACTTTTGACTTGAGCAAAGATCCTTTTAGGAAAGTGGAACGCTTCAACGCCAAGTCCAGCAGTTGTTCATACAGTATAATTGGAAACTCTCAGAATAACTACATTGACCCAGGCATTGGCAATGCCATGAAATATCAGTATCTGATGGGCGGTAATGGGTCAGACACGTATGTCTTGGGACACAGATATGGCTATGAAAATGAAATTGACAATGAAGCTCGGGACCTGAAGACTGATCATCTCTTTCTTCATGTACTCTACAAAGATATCATAGTCTATCCGGAGCCACCCCACATCGCATTGTACTCCGGATCCAGGAATGATTCTGTTCGTGTCCAATTGCTCAGGTATCTGCAGGGTCCAGAGCACCAACATCTTGTGATAAAGTCCTTAGATGGATTCTTTTTTCAGATAAACCCTCTCTCGTCCACATACAAGTCAGTCCTCTCCATGGACACTTCCACTGCCACTAAGAGCTGTAACATCAGTTGTGCCGAGGGGGACGAGTTCCTCACCGTTTCCCACATTTATGGAGCCACTCAGTTCAGTAACTACATAACTGGGAGCAGAAGCAGCTCTGTCATTAAAGGGGGCAATAAGGATGACTATCTCCAGGGTAATGAAGGCAACGAGAGAATCGAAGGGAACGCTGGAGATGACGTCTTAATCGGGCACAGTGGGGACGATGTCCTGTTGGGTGGAGAGGGAGATGACCACATCATGGGAGGAGCAGGAAATGATCTGATTTATGGTGGTTGGGGAGCAGACAGGATAGATGGGGGCCCAGGGGTTGACACTGTGTTCGTCATTGGAGATGTGAAGACATCCACAGGGGTCAGAGTAGACCTGAACTCTGGTAGGGCGAGTGGGCAGACGCTGAGAATGACACCTACACAGGTGTTGAAGCAGTGAGCGGGACAAACTATAACGATCTGATAATAGGAGACGATGAGGACAATGAGCTACAAGGGAAGTTTGGAAATGACACTCTCATTCCAGGACACGGCTCGGACCTCCTGTTCGGCGGACCTGGGAATGACCTGCACATCCTGGACGGTTGCAGTGGTGTAAAAACACATTAATAACTTTGCTTCTGACAAGGCTCAGGACTACATTCTCCTTCGGGACTTCAGCTACAGTGACGCCTGCTTCTTCTTGCTTGAGGGTAACCTGGTCATCACCTTCTCTCACCACGATCCTCTTCTGAGTCTTATCCAACAAAACGACCTTGCTGTTTTTCTGGAAAGCTGGAACAGCGACGACTCTTTCTATCAGCATGTGGACTTTGTCTTTGCTAATGACACCCTGGTGGACAGTTTCTTCTTCAGCTCAGTGGCAGAGATCGGCCCTACTCTATCTGAATTAAACTCAACCAGCCCCTCCCTCTACGCGAGGACAGCTAGCGAAATAGCAGTAGAGATGGAGGTTAAAACACGCAGTGGGCTGCACAGAGGGGACACTGGACTCAGGTACTATATAAAAGTGTCTGATGAGCTGTTCTTTAGCGATAGCCTCCAGCGGGAACATCAGACTGTTATCAGATATTCTGGCCTTCTCTCAGGGGTTCTTTACACCTTTCAGTTACACGTGACCCTGTGTGAATTCCCTCTTCTAGTACTTGCAGAGGCAACACAAAGAACAAAACCAAGCCCCCCAGTATCTGTAAATGTGATTGACATCTCCCATAGCAGCGCATTAATCAGATGGACTGCACCACCTTCTGACTCCGATCCTAACAGCAGCAGGTACACACATGTGGTACATGTGAAAGGTCTTGGACGTGATACTGTAAGGCAGTTTACAACCAACCTCACTAGTCAAGAGGTTAAGGGTCTTAAATTCTTCTAATTTGTGTCCCAAGTTTATTGCTCCCATAGGAGCGAGAGTCGTTGATGAGAAGATGACGAGCTCTGGTCCAGCTGTGGTGATTGAGTGTGAAGAGGGTTTCCGGCAGATCTCTAGCCCTGAGATCCCCTGCTTAAAAACCACACACTCCAGACCATGCGTCCCTATGTCATGTACTTATCAGAGCAGTGTGGTCTCTCATGGCTCCTCTGCTACAACAAAATGTTTTGGGTATGACATAAAAAGCATGTGTCGATTCGGACAGCTTAGTCCTCCGATTCCAGTTTGCTGTGGAAAGCCCAGTGATGCTCTTATGACTGCACGACATAAACATGGAAGCTATTCTGTTTACAGCATTGCTGTGACCTTTCATTGTCCTGTTGGATACCGGCCTTCAGAAAACCTTTGGCTTGACTGTGACCTAAGAACAGGACGGTGGTCTCAGCCTTTCTTGCCATCCTGTATCCCGATCCCTTGCCCAGATCCCCCACACTATCCCCATGGCAGATTCAGGTCACTGTCAGGACTGTCAAGACTGTCAGGTCATTATAAAGAAGGAGATATCCTGCTCCTGGAACGTGATACTGATTACCATCCCACTCCCAAGAACTGGATTGCTTGCAGGAACGGCATGTGGGGATACTTTTCCTGTGATGCAAATGCCAAACTCGTTGACACCCGAACACAAAATTTTAAACTCTATGGAAGACTCCAGCAATGGAAGTCGGGGATGTGGACTAGTCAGGTCACGTCAGCACATGCTGAAAACCTCGCTAGGTTTTCCTGTGAAAGTCAAGAGTTAACGTTTGTAAGCATAAGATACCCTGATCTACTGGTGGAGTGCTCCATGATCAAACTGGATACCACAGGTTACGTAGGGAACGCTAAGGTAAACCAAGGGAGTGGCTGGGAGAAGATATGCATTGAAACTGCCTCTGCAGCACAGTCTTTCTGTGGAATGTTATTTCCATTCAGGGGTGAGTGACTTCCCAAATACTGTTTCTAGAACCTGATTAACATCTTACACTGCCATTCTATACTATACTCACATCACTGTCAGTGTGAGCTAATGTCTTTCTGCCCCTTCTGTCCCAAATATGCTGTACCACGGCCTAGATCTGCTATCACTTCCTACATGTTGTTTTTCCTCCTGGGATCTTCAGAGATTCAGTGCAAGAGTGGCAGCTGGTCAGAATTCCCCTACTGCATGGGTAAGATAAAGTTCAGGAAGAGCTGCAGGCTTTCTTGCTTCCATATGCACATTTCAGGAAACGGTGTCTCTTCTCTCAACCATATACGACCATCCAACTGAAAGTCAGAGATGAATAAAGCATGTCCACACTGGTCACAGTAAAACAGATCAGAAGGTGGAGTTCTAGATGGAACATGAATATCTGTTAATAAACAGCACCAAGACAAATCACACGATTAACTACCAACAGCAGACAGAATACAGAGACACTCAAAATACAAAGATGGAGAATATGAACATCCTCACATACCGAGGGCACAATAAAACACTGGTCAAATCCATCATCGCTCTCTCCTAAAAATAAAATATGTATACCAGAATATTAGGAACATTCCTACAACAAACTAGACTGTTCTTCTGTTGCAAACGAGCACTAGATACAATAAAGAGAACGTGACTAGAAGAATAACTGATGTATTGATAATTACAGGCCCTTGTAGACAGAAACATGATCATTATCATTAATAGTTAGATACTCTTATATCCACTCATCATCACCAGAGCAGCTGCACCCAGAAGGAGGTGTGGGATTGCAGGTCTGTTGGGAAGGAAGATAAAGGTTACCAGGATCAATAACTGATGATCAATTTAGACTGATATGATCAGTATTTATTGAGCTACACATACAGAAGTAGTGTCTCTCAGCATGGTGTCGGGCTGCTGTGTTTGCTAACCCAACACGGCAGACGTCTCGGCATGGAGCTGCAGAGGTTCCTAATGGTGTCCATCCCATGCAGCTTGAATATCCTCACACAGTTCCTGCAGATGGTGCGGTAGGGGTGGAGGTGGAGTCACACCAGGCCTTCTGGATGTGTGACAACAACACACCAAGCATGGTGTGGTGTGGTGGCATACTAATAATTAATAATGAATACTTTGAATAGTTGAACCAAAACATTATGAACAGTGTATTAATAATTGTTTATTTTATTTGATGCTCATCAGTCATAGCTGATATGTGAGGCGAGAAATGTTTAACTGGGAGTAGTTATAATAACACCAGATTAAAACACTACTGAACACAAAATGATAATGACAGATGTAGTTAGTCACATTTGAAGATTAAAGCCCCAAGAAAGCTCTGTCTGTTATATCAGGTGGTCCAGTTCACCAAGGAGCCGCTAGAACCAGCTCAGCTGTGTGTGGAGCTGCCCAAGCTGGACTGATAAAACCTTACACAATTGTTATTTGATTTATTTGCTTGGTTATGTTCATCGAAAATCAGATTTGCCAGTTAGATCCCGTGTTGGGCAACCTGAAGAGGTGCTGGTTCTGTTCGTCTTACATGGTGGTGAAGATCCATGATCCTGTTAAGATGTTTCTACTCCTGAAGGTGTAGCTGGAAGGTGAAAGGTCGGGTTATAGCTGCTATTTAGGTGCAACAGGTCAAACAAGTTAGCAAACTGGCCGGCTATTAAGCCCCGCCGTTTTGGTGTTAGTGTGTTGGTGTGTTAGTGTGTGTTGTGCTGGTGTGAGTGGATCTGACACAGCAGTGCTGCTGGACACCTCAGTGAAACTGATGACTACAGAGTGCTCCTATGTGGTCAGTGGAGCTGATAAAGTGGACAGTAAGTGCAGATACTAAGAGAAGGTGGCCCAAATGAAATGGCCGGTTGGTGTACAGATTGGTAACGTGACCTGTTTAATCCACATCCTGTTTAGACCAGGCTAATTAATGTAGGCTGACCCGGCGTCACCGGTAGGTAACATGTAGCTTTATGAACAGCGAGCTACAGTGAAATGTGAAGGAATATTAGTCTAAATGTCATGTAGGGTAGATCAGAGACGTACACCATGTAGGTACCAACTGTTCACAGGTTATGATTTCACTAATGACATGTGTTTCCTTTCTTCAACTCCATTCACAGAGACTGGAGAGTGTGGCTATTACGATGAAAGAGGACCTCATTCTATACTCTGCCTGACCCAGCTGTGGGCTGAGGTGGGCTGTGATGCTGAAGCTAAGCTGTCTCCATCACTAAGGCCAGATTTCTGGGCTGAATATGACAACTGGACAGTAGGTGAGGTGAGGGAGAAGATGGCAAAACTCCCAGATCATAGCGGGTTTACTTATAACCCTAACTGTCAAGTGGATGAGTGTTTTCCTGGACGAGCCACAGTGCTCACAAGTGAAGGGAACAGGAAGTCCATGTCAGAGCTGAGAGTGGGGGACCAAATCCTTGCGCTGGACGCTGGTGGAGAGCTGGTGTTTAGTGAGGTAATCCTATGGCTGGACCGCCGGCCGTCGGCTGTGGAGCGTTACGTCCTCCTTACCAGAGAAGACTTCTCAGAGTCGCTCTCGCTGTCACCTGACCATGTGACCTTCATTGCCACGTCCAACAGAACTGCTGCCACAGTTGCTACCATGATCCCAGTGTTTGCCAAAGACCTACAGCCCGGTCACTTGATCCACCGCTATGACCCGATAACTGGTTTGCTGGTGGCCCGGCGGGTGACTGATGTGCAGGAATCCAAGGACCTAGGTGCCTACGCTCCCTGACTGTGCAGGGGAACCTGATTGTCGATGGGCACCTGGTGTCTTGCTACGCCCTACAATGCCGGCAGTATCTCGCCCACCTCCCTTTCGCCCCCTACAGGTTTCTTCACACTCTACGGTCTAACATGCCCTTCTTTGAAAACCTGTTCCCCGTTCAGCGAGAGCAGGAGGACGAGGGCATGTACTGGTATGCCAGAGCCTGGTACCAGGTGGGACAGTGGTTTGGCTATCCGTTTGGGAAAACTTGCTATCCAAAAGAACTGCACTTGTACCACTATCCCTAACAACCTGCTGGCATCTCGTAGGAGAAACTGGAGAAAGTAATTCATCATCAATATGTAAATCATTACTGTGGCTAGACGGCTAGGCAGGAAATGAATCAGCAGGTCAACCAAATACCGTGTACTAATAATATGATTTCTATCCCCACTTTGTTTAAAGAACGCATCTGCACATGTTCAGATTACTGAGAATTTGGTACCACGTCACACACCCTGGAAACCGATCAGCTTAACAGTGTATTACTAACAAGTTGATTCACAGCAAGTCAAATAAATTGATCAGTGTAATTATTACTACTTATGTTTTCCTGCAGTATGGCAGTTTATTTGCGCTAGATGTTCTATGCTAATCGTGGGAATGCTAATATTGTTAATGCTTAGTTTATTTACACTGACTTGTTAACAACCAACTTTGAAATGTTACATTTCTATATAATCACTTGCTTTCAGTTACATCTAATATTTGTATATGTATATGAATTTGTTACTGGAATTAAACATAAACAAAGAATACAGGATCGCTTTTTGTGTAGCCATAAACTTTCCTGTCAAATGAAAAAAACAAAAACTGAATGTGGAATACCAACAACTCCAGCTACAGTGTTTATTTAGAGGATTTATTTTTCATTAATGTGCAGTTTTTCTGCTCATCAGTGACTTTTATCATTTTAAATATACAGTCAGTTCAATATTATTAAATATTTGGACAGCATTAATAAAGAGAGAGAAAATGGGATTTTTTTTTCTTTGTTTATTATTAATCTAGTCACATACACTGAAAATATGAAAATATGAAGTTTTAGTTAAATTTAGTGAAAGAAAACAAAAATATGAACACTAATTCTTCTAATTGGTTTTATTCCTGCGTTTAGTACTTTGTTTAAACTACGTGTGTCAGTGTAACATTATGACCCCGAGGGGAGAAACCCCCTCTCTTCACTGCAGGGTAAAGAGGTAAGATTAGCACAACACTAACCGCTGTATTCTCCCACTGTCAGAAAAGCTGCAGCTTAGTTCAAGTTTACAGGCTTTACTAAGTGGTGGTGAGGCGTGAGCATGCCTGAGGTCTAATCCTACAAGAACTCGGAGGTGAGTTCAACATGGCAATGTGCAGACACTGGAAGTGAACAGTGGACTTGGGTCTGGACTTTTCTTTCTCTTCGCGTTTTTTAAAGTGGAAGGGCTTGAGGATTTATCGCCCAGTATTTCTACTGTGAGACGGAAGTAGAGATGGAGCATAAAGAATAAACTTCTATTGATGACAAACTAAAAGACAATATCAGGAAAAAAGAATTGTTGTCTATTTATACATATCTACTTTTGTAAGTATATGCGTATATATATATATATATGACATAAGACAAGATGGCGTCGCGAGCACATCGCGAGGCTCGGCGTCTGACCAGTTTTCGCAAATTGGTGTTTATTTACCTAATTATCTCCAGTGTTTTCGCCCGATTTACTCGTGCAAACTTCAGCTACTCCAGACAGGAGCTTCTGGATATCAACATTCGCTTCATAAACATCGGTTTTGACCACCCGTTCGATTTCAACCAGCTACCTCCAGAGGTGATCCGGACACCGGGACCTAGCGAGTCACTCTTGCCGACCGGAAGAGCCCGGCGCCGGCGCCGCGAACGGAAACAACAGCGGGGTAAGCGCAGGGGTCTGCGTGCTAAGCTAAGGCTAAACCCCCACCGGCCAGCGCTACCGAGCGTCTTTCTCGCCAATGTTCGGTCGCTGCCGGGAAAGCTGGATGAATTAAAGATCTGGACGCTCACACAGAGAAGGCTCATGGACTGTAACCTCATGTTTTTCACTGAAACATGGTTAAACAGCGATGTGGCGAACAGCGTGGTGGAACTGGAGGGCCGGGCATTGTTCAGAGCTGACCGTTAGCCGCAGCTACGGGCAAGACCCGCGGCGGAGGAAACTGCATATATGTAAACAAAGCATGGTGCACGGACTCTGTCGTCATGGTTACCCACTGCTCTGCTAACCTGGAGTTCCTGATTATCAAGTGCAGACCCTTCTATCTGCCGCGTGAGTTTAACTGTGTCTTCGCTGGAATAGTCTATGTGCCCCCTGATGCTAATGCTAACGCAGCTATGGAAGAGCTCTGTGCTGCTATCAGCAAACTACAAACTGACCAGCCGAATGGGGCCTTTATAGTAGCAGGGGACTTTAATCACAGCGATTTGAGATCTGGACTTCCAAAGTTTTTTCAGAACATCTCCTGCACCACAAGGGGACACAGAACGCTGGATAAGGTTTACACCAACGTGGCTGATGCATACAAAGCCACACCCCTCCCCCATCTCGGACAGTCTGACCATCTTTCTCTGTTCCTGCTGCCCAAATACACTCCAGTCATCCGGCGTGTTACACCAGCAACCAGGTCTGTAAAGATCTGGAAGGAGGGAGCTGACTCCTATCTTCAGCAGGAGTTCCAGCACACTGACTGGAGTGAGTATGCTGCCCGGGCCACCACAGACTCACATATCAACATTGACATCTACACCAACTCTGTCCTGGAACATATCAACAACTGTGTGGACAGAGTGACATCACAGAAAACAATAATAACTTTCCCTAACCAGAAGCCCTGGATGAACAGAGAGGTTCGCCTCCTGCTCAAAGCTAGAGATGCTGCCTTTAGGTCTGGTGACCGGGAGGCTTACAGCTCTGCCAGAGCTAATCTGAGGAAAGGGATCTCCATGGCCAAGCACTGCTATAAACAGCGGATTGAGGAGCACTTCAGCTCTTCTGACCCACGGCGTATGTGGCAAGGCATACAAACTCTGACTGACTTCAGACCACGTAGCACTGTACTATCCAACAACTGTGCTTCACTCCCTGACGAGCTTAATCACTTTTATGCTCGCTTTGACCGGGGGAACAAGGTGGTCTCCTCAAAAACTGATCCGCCACTCCACGATCATCCGCTCACACTCTCCACCCTGGATGTTCGTCGCACGCTGAGCAGGGTGAATGCACGGAAGGCAGCCGGCCCTGATGGGGTACCTGGTCGGGTGTTAAGAGCTTGTGCCCATGAACTCTCAGGAGTTTTTGCACATATTTTCAATCTTTCACTGGCCCAAGCTGCTGTACCAACCATCTTCAAGACTGCCACCATTGTGCCGGTGCCAAAGCACTCAACTGCTTCAGTCCCGAACGACTTCCGCCCTGTCGCACTCACCCCAATCATCTCCAAGTGCTTTGAAAGACTAGTTCTTTCTCACTTGAAATCCTGCCTGCCTGCCACACTGGACCCACATCAATTCGCCTATCGTAGCAATAGGTCAACTGAGGATGCCATCTCCACGGCACTTCACACTGCACTGACCCACCTGGACTGTCAGAACTCCTATGTCAGAATGCTGTTCATTGACTTCAGTGCAGCATTCAACACAGTGATCCCCTCCAAGCTGATCTCCAAGCTCAGCCATCTGGGTATCAGCACAACCCTTTGCAACTGGATTTCGGACTTTCTGACTGACAGACCCCAGTCTGTTAAGTTAGACAACCTCTCTTCCTCTTTCATCAGCCTGAACACCGGCGTCCCACAAGGTTGTGTTCTGAGCCCGATCCTGTACTCCCTGTTCACTCATGACTGTGTGCCAATTTATGGTTCTAACACCATAATCAAGTACGCAGACGACACCACGGTGATAGGCCTGATCAGGGACAACGACGAGACGGCCTATAGGGATGAGGTACAGCACCTGTCTACATGGTGCCATGACAACAACCTGACACTGAACACCCAGAAAACCAAGGAGATCATAATGGACTTAAGGAGGTCTAGAAGCCAGGCTCACCCCCCAATCTACATCAGCGGAGCTGCAGTAGAACAGGTGACCAGCTTCAAGTTCCTCGGCACCCACATCTCCAGTGATCTCACCTGGTCTCTGAACTCCTCAGTTCTGGTCAAAAAGGCGCAGCAGCGTCTTTACTTCCTTCGGAGCCTCAAGAAAGTTCACCTGTCTCCCAGGATCCTGGTGAACCTTTACCGCTGTACCATTGAGAGCATACTCTCCAACTGCATCTCTGTATGGTACGGCAACTGCTGCGCAGCTGACCGCAAGGCACTCCAGCGGGTGGTGAAAATGGCTCAATGCATCACAGGCACCCAGTTACCCACCATTCAGGACATTTATCACAAGCGCTGCCTGGGCAGGGCGAGGAATATCATCAAGGACGTTTCTCACCCGAATCATGGTCTTTTCACCCTCCTTCCATCTGGCAGGCGCTACAGGAGCCTCCGCTCCCGCACCAGCAGACTCAGGAACAGTTTTTTTCATGAGGCTGTGTGTCTGATGAACGCTGCACGGACACTTTAACTTACATTGCACTCCCACTACTGCTTACTTGCACCTTCTGTACTGTTGATGCACTTTATTCATTGCCAAACCTCCTGTATACTCATGTTTACATACTGTTCCCATATTATTCTACCTCAGATGTTATTTTTATTGTATACAGACTGTCTACTTGCACTACTCTTACAGTTCAACATTCATTTCTTGCTGCTCTCACACATACTTATATATGCATATAGATATACTTATGTGTATATATTTATTACTGCACTTTATGTAAATAATACTGTATTTGCACTTCTGGTTAGATGCTAACTGCATTTCATTGGCTCTGTACCTGTACTCTGCACAATGACAATAAAGTTGAATCTAATCTAATACATATATATATATATATATATATATATATATATATATATAGGTAAGTACAGGTATGTATATATGTGTGTGTGTGTGTATATATATTTCTATATATATATGTATGTAGAGGTTTGTATATGAGAATGTATATACAGTGGAGGAAATAAATATTTGATCCCTTGCTGATTTTGTAAGTTTGCCCACTGACAAAGATATGAACAGTCTATCAGTTTAAGGGTAGGTTTATTTTAACAGTGAGAGATAGAATATCAAAAAGAAAATCCGGTCCCACTTTATATTAAGTGTCCCTAATAACTGTGTAGTTACATATAAACAACATATGCAACAACAGTGTAACTACAGATGATTTAGTCATTGTTACAGAAATACAAGTTGTGCAATTACACATGTGTATCAACTTCAATTTGCCCCATGTAATTACACAAGTGTATCTTGATAGTTGTAACAGCCTACACAAGGGTAATAACATAAGTGTAATTACATTTGTAATCACACTGGAACAGCAGTTTTGTTCTGGTCTTTTCCAGCAGTAAAAGAAAGTATGTAAATAACTTACATTAACACATCACTTACGATGGATCAGCCGGCTTTCCTAACATTTAGATAATATCTATGTTCCTAATGCTGTGACATTGTAACCAGTTTCAGCTTTAAACCATTCTTTAATGTGACTGTGCAGGAGATGTCCCCTTATCCTAAAATGTAACTTTTAAGATGTTAATAAATGTTTTGCACTGCCCCCAAAGCAATGTCTCTATTACCACTCCATTACACAGTACCTACATAACAACTACACAAGAACTGTCCACTTATTTTAAAGTGTAACTTTTACATAGTTACTATAGAATAATTAAAGACATTATAAAACAACCACTACTTATCAAATGTAACTTTTATGCTACTGCTACAGCACTGCATGACATACTAATCTTTGTTTAGTACATATATACTAATAGTGACATAGGAAATGTTCAACACATTCGTTACTTAATCTGTGAAATAAATTTATTTGACAAAATTAATGAAAATCTGTATTTTATGTATAGAAACATATGTATAGAAGTAAAGTCCATAAATAAGCTTACAGGAATTATGGATCTGTGTGTTGACATCAACCTGCAATGCACTTTATACAACAGCATATTCATTAAAATGTATCTACCCAGCTGGCAGATATAAAGCAGTAAATCCATTATAAACATTAAACTATATTTTAAATACCTTTCCAATCTAAGATCTATCTGATAACAAATACAGTGCAAACAAGCATACATGACTATGACAAATCATTTCATCTTTTTTACTTAATTCAACACTTATATGCTTTTTTAATGTCATCAATCAGCTGTGCAAGTGAGCCTTTGCTGTGTCTCCTACCCAACCAATAATCCCACTGCATGAACCTGAGGTGATCTTTAAGAAGTTTGGATGTCTTGTTGCCTCTGTAACGTGAAACCTGGCGCTTGATGGTTTGCCAGGCCCGTTCAATGTGCTGAGTGTGACAACCAGTAAGCAGATCAACAAAATGCTCACTGTGATTAACAGAAAGGTGTCTGTATCCCTCAACATTTAATGCAGGCTGATATGCCCTCCAACAGTCACTGTAGACAGTAGACTCTCTTCTGATGTGCTTTCTGATTAAGGGCATTAATGTGTTCCTGGAACGGTCTCGCACCATCTTCAGGACGGGCAGTCTGCGAGCTCCTTTGACCTCTAGCATGCCAAAGACCCAACCTTTTTTTCTCTGCCAAGTGGGTCGAAAACGGCCACGATTGAACTAAAAATGACAGAGAAACAAGCATTATTGTTGGCTGTTAAATAAAAAATGTTGTGATCAAACATTTATCAAGTGAAGCTAAGAAGTCTAAACTACATTGTAATAAGCTGATACAACTCAAAGGTCCTATTTGAATGTCTGAAATCATCAGAATTACGAGAAGTCTAAATCATTTAAATGTAAACATTTATGCAGTTTATCACATGAATTCACTGATACAGAACACACCAACAGCTCACCCCCTGAATCAACTTATGTTTCAGCTAAAAAATTAGAATGTATTCTGCTTGTGCTATGGGTGACCGGCTCCTGATAGGCATCAGGACTGTTTTATTTGCTTGGCATCCGTAACATCCATAACTTTTAACATAGTTAATCCTGATATAGGGTAAAACTAGGACTAATACATGGAGTAAACAGCCTGTCACTCATTGTAAGTGTGCATATAGTTAGAAGAGATCAAAACAATACAGGCTCTAAAATCTTTAAAAACAACCCCTTATTGGCCTGCCTAAATTTGCATGTTAAGTCAACTTAAATAAAATATACTACATATTATATGTTTAAATAAAGTAACCTTAACTCAAAATATGTTACTTTCTCAACAATCCATTTTGAGTTAGTATTTTTATTTTTTCAAATTACGTTACTCTAACTTTCTGTAGTGTTTAAGTTGAACTTAATTCTTTATTTAAGATGTGCATAAATCTAATTTTGCTTTTGATATTTTGATATATCAGCATATACATACCTTTCTTTTGTGGGCAAATTTTGACTCATCTATGGCTACAAACTTCCGTCTTGACCTTCCACCAAGTCTTTGACCACATTCTCTCCTCATCCTCCTCAGTGCTTTGATGCATACCTGTAAATTATTAAAATAGGTGGAGTGTAAGTTTGTTTTGTTATTTATATAGAAACAAAACATCCTAATCATAATGATCGCTTTACGCTGTAATGACTCTTGTTTTAGCACCACATGGATAGGCTCTACTTAATTTTTAGACCAAACTAATTGTAACTTAATCTGACCATAATAGTTAGCTCATGGTGTGATACAGACGTAATGACCACACAAAGACATTGCTATTATGTTAATATTCATCACTACGTCATTTTCTGCAGAGAGATTTTTTAAAAGACTGCATATATTGTGTTATTACAATGAAACTCTGAACAGCCAAAATGACCTGTCTTTGTACCTTTACCTCCAAGGTGTAAGCGATAAAAAACAGATTTGCCTGTCTGAAATACACAAAATGCAATTCCATCCATATACTGTAAAAAAAAAAAAACAAGCAACTGCAAAAGTAAGCAACTTGGCTGTGTTAAATGTTTTACATTTTGCAAGTGCAAATGCAGACATGATACCAATACACATTTTCCATAGTATACGTTCTGCTCATATCAGATGTCTTTTAACAGAACAAGTTGCTTGCTTTTTTTTTGAGAGTGAGTTGATATGCACAGGCCAACAGCAGTGCCACCTCCTCTAAAGTAGCCTGTTAAATTCAGAGACAATGTATTAAATTTAAACATTCACTCACTGTAATATGGGGTGGGCAATATGGCAATATTTTATTAAAATTGTGAAAGGATTTCTGAGCATATTGTGGCCATCGTCAGTACATAAAGAACACTGAACAAATACATGTGTCATTACAAAGACAGCGTAATTAGTCCTGTTTAACTGTAAATAGTGCAGTGCAGAGTGTAAACTAGAAATATTTGTATATTTGTTGACTAGAAATATTTTAATTGTATAATTTGTAATTGTATAATTGAAAAATTTAATTTATTAATTGTGTAATCATAGTTATTTATTTATTTGTTTACTTTTGGCACTGCTGGTGCTTTTTGGTCTGTTTCAACTTCTCATAGTTTTGTGGCCCAATTAACAAAAGCATAATATCATGACATGTAACTGTGTATCAGGAAAACATTTTCAAATATCATGATTGTATTTTTGCCATATTGCCCACCCCTACTGTAAGACTGCAAAAACATTTTAGCATAGCAATGTTTAGCTCTCACTGTTTAGTTTGGTAGGCACATGAATTAGCATTATGCTAGTGGTGGAAATCTACTAATGCAATAAATAAAAATATTTCTGCATGTGGTAAATTAATCTGACCATAATAGTTAGCTCATGATTTGGTATAGACCTCATTACCAAACATAATGACATACATGGTTGGCACAAGTTCATATTTTTCATTACTGTCTGGCCAAAAAGTCAGCCAATAGTAAACTATGATCCAATCACTTTTTGAGTACTTTGTTGCTAATATGTGAACTGCTGTTCGATGTTGTCTCAAATAACAACTGCTGACTGTTTTTGTATTTTTAAACCATCAACTTTGTTTATTGACCCCTTTCTGTTAGGGTAGGGATAGGGTTGGGAAATAATAGTAGTGTTAGAGTCACTATATGGTATTGTAACATCTGTAAATATTGTATGAATTTGGCTTTAATGAAGAAAATGTTGCAGAAGTATCGCAAGTGAACTGTTTGCCTTTTAATTTTATGTTCTAAAGTGTTTATGTAAGATATTATAGATATGCTATGCTGAAGGCCTTCATGTAAAGTGTTGCCTATTTCATTACAAGTACATTATCATACACAATGGTTTAAAAATACATTTACTGGTACTTACTGCATAATCAATTACATGTTCATACATAAATTAAATGTTATACAGGACATAAATAGCATATAATATTAAGCACACAGTAAACCTACTGAAGAGATCCAAATTACATTCCTTGTTTTTCAAAGTGTTTGTAAATATGGTCATAAGAGCTCTTTTGTTTATTGCATTTCTGTGGTTACGGTGTTCTACTGAAGGCTTGGTGAAGGCTGAAGGTTAGGTTCAGAGAAATGAAGTGTTAATGAATGTATTCTATGTCTATAACTTTACATTAACTACATCAGAATGATGACTAAAAAATTGTATGTTTAATCAATTCAAAACATAGAAGGGTATAGATTGTACGATTGTGCAAAGTTTGGTGGTATAACTCAGAAACTGTGCATGGAGAAATAGTACAAATTTTGACCTAAGAATAATAAGAAGAATGCAAAGAACAGTAAGTTAACTTAGTAAGTTAATGAAAAGTTTTGAGGCGTTACTCTACTGTTCATGAAAATGTCCTGAATGCGTCATGTAGTAGCATGTACTGTAAATCATTATTGACATTTCATACCTTTCTGAGCAGTGCATTCATTTTGGATAGTGTTGTTGAGCTCTGGGCAACTCCATCTTCTATGAAATCTATCTGTCTCAGCTGAAGACCTTGAGAAAACCTTATCAAAATTCAGCAAAATTAGCAGAAGCCTAAGCAAATAACATATGCAATAATTAACATCTTTCCATGTTTAACATGGAGTAAACCCTTTAAAAGGCCAGGGTCCAATAGTGGGCCCAAAGTTTTATTACACATTTCTATACTCTTAGGATAGCTCAGACAGTTTGCACTGTAGTCTGTGTAGATACTGAATAATAAGTCTTAGTGTGTAATAAGACTGGGATTTTAACGGGTCACATGCATCAATAGCAATCTTTTTCCACATTTTATTGTAATGATACTACTATTTATTTATTTATTGTGTTTATATACAATTTGTAAGTTTAGCTTATTGGTAGACAACTTTAGCTACCTGTAAATGTACTCCATCCACTTGCACAAAGGAACCCTGGATTTACTGAACAGAGATCCAGCACGAATTGACTGTGTAACTTTGTGGTGGGCTTTCCTTCGACACATCCTTAAAAGAAAAAAAAGACTGTATTAATACAAGCATTATAACTTTCCAGCTCTAGTCAAGTTATACTTTTCACATAGGGCTAAATTATCTTACCATGTAAATCCATCTGACCCGCTGTGCGCTGAAAATGTCATCTTCCTCCCGCAGCGGCGACAGGATGGCTGACTGCACAGCAGTCCTTTCTTCCACAGCCATTTGATTAGTCTTCTGTTGCCTTTACCTTTGTTGCAACGGCGAATTAAATCGAGTAATCGTTTAGATAATTTAACATCTCTGGCCATTGTCAGCTAGCTTACTTTACCGCGGATGAATAGCATCAGCGCTGGTTTGATTCGAATTTTCGCGGTAATTTGCCCCCCATCGATTGGGCACGCGCAGACTGCTTTAATCGGCTGCCGAACAATCGCGATGTTTCTGTTCTCGGGTATTGAACGAAAGCGGCGGAGATTCGGGTGCAGCTTGAGAGGAGCAGCTGCGGTAGGTGCTTCGAGTATGTGTAGTACAGGTTTTAAACTGTTTAAGCCATTAGATTTAAAAGCACTATACATCCCCAGTCGATCTGCCACAATAAAGGGAGGGCTATTTCCTCATGTATTAGGTCACGTGGCGCTAATAAAAATAAGCGTCTAGCGTAAACTGTGTGATCTGATTAGCCGTATGTTTTGTCAAAAAGTTGTGGTTTTATATGTTTATGTTAAGAATAATGCCACGAATGCGTCGTAAAACATTGCCTGGGAAAAGAAGTACCAAGAAACAAAGAACCCGCGGACCAGTGGAAATCAAAGACAAGGGTAAGTTAAATTTAGCTAGCTAGCATCAAAGTAAGGCACTGACTTAAGCTGCGTTCTTGTCCACTAGGAACTGGGACGTTTTCAACTCAAAGCTTCCTAGTTCCCACCTCTAATCGTTCAGACCACCTCAACTGAAGTCAGACAAATGGAAGCCTTTAGTACTTTTACTGCTTTATTTAAAAAGTGGATATAAGTTATGACAATTCACCATTTATGTTGGACCAAAAATTACATGATAGTATACAGTTCCATGGTGAAAAAAACAGCACAGACCAGCATAAATCTTGCACAAAATGATTTTACTTTTAGATTGTACAAGTGTCCCCTTGTGTTTAGTACAGAGCCCCAGCAGTGACATTCCTTTATAATGAAAATAAAGTGTGGCTACAACTTAGTAAGGTTGGCCACTACTTAACCATTACAACTTATACATGTGAAATGCTCCTTAATATGGAAACTTAGGCTACGTTTACACAGCAGGTAAAAGTGGCCCAAATCTGATCTTTTTTCTCAATTTTTTCTCAAACTCGAACACACTGTGGGTGATGAGTCCAGCTGTCAACCACTGGAACTTTATACTCGCTCAGGTGAGGCTGGCGAAGATGAAACTGAAAGCTGCGGAAGCGGCGCCCTCTGGCCGTCATGACTGTTTACCTCCGGACAGCCGCCACGTGAAGCATTGTTCTTTTGTGCACACGGGTCAGTTTAGGAGCTGATCTGTTCAGGCTGATGTCGCATACAGGTCACATTTAAAAGATAATGTGAACAGCTAAACAAAAAAATCGGATTTAGTGAGAAAATCAGATTTGGGCCACTTTTACCTGCAGTGTAAATGTTGCCTTAGAGCCTGTTTACACCTTATTTTAACATTTTCCATGTCTACATAATTTATGAATAAACTGGCTGGTTTCTGTTTACACATTCACAGTGTTGTAAGGCAAAATAGTACACAAAGTCTTCCTCGTTCCCTACCACACTAAGTTCTGGCCATGTAATATTTTTATTAAAAGTCATGTCAACAGCAGGGCTAATATACATTTTGTATGCTTCCAAAAATGACCTATATCATACTTCTTAGAGTGAACTCTAAAGCAGGGAGGCGCCAATCATGAATTTTTAATGCAATTCCAATTTCCTTACAGCAAAATGTGCAGTTATTATCCTTTTTATCTGAAGCTCACACTGTGTGGGGAAAAATGAAAACATTAAACACACATTTCCAGCACTTTTAATTAGTCAAAGTCGCATTTGCTTTTTAATGGGCCAAACTGGCATTTTAAATTGTCAATATTAAATCAGTTAGCGAGTACAGTAACTCAGATGAAGTTTATTTGACCAATTTAATTTGTGTCAGTATAATTCTGACTGTTGAGCTTTGAATTTCGTCTTCCACACAGTTATTTTCCCATTTATTTTAGTTTTCTTTCGGTTTAGCAAGAACACCCGAGGATGTCCTGAAACGGTACAAGATGACTCTTAAAGCCTTCAAGAAGGAGGGGAGTATGAATAGGGCCTTCAAGAAAGTTGGTGTCGACAGAAACACTTTGGCATTAACTGCTGTTGTAGCAGAACTACAGATGGTGGATCCAGATTTTTTCAAATCTATCCCTAAATTTTCATCTAGTCAGAAGCTGATTGATTTCAGTAGAAGGTGTCAGGAAGCACTTACAGCAGATGTCCGGTCTGCCATAAATGCACAAAAGAGTGCAGGTTTGTTGCTCCCAATTACTTACAAATTGAAATAAATCAATCAAACAGGCCATTGCCAGTTTTTTTGTTTGGTTGATTGTTTTTTTCTTTGTATTGTTGTATGTTTAGGGTTTGCTTTTTGCTTTATTTATTTTTTAAGATCAGTGAAAGTTAAATAACTGGAAAAACAATAAAAAAGTTAATCAAACTGCAAAGAATAATTAGCAAAATGTAAGACATTATTCTTCTGTGAACTTACACTTAGATGTTTGATAAACATTTTAAGGCAGTCCTGTTTATTTTATGAGGCTAACAAAGAACATACCTACAGTAAAGGTACTGGGTACTTTTTTTACAGTTTGTCTGATATTGTATATCATGAATGTTGAATGTTACTGTAAAAAGTGAGAAGACTTCTTCAGTGTTAAGAAGTGTTTGATCTGAGAAGTTTGCAATAAAGATTTCAAATCTAATTTTGTGTATTGTCTGATAATGTGTACATTCATGAAAACATTTGAAATTCTGTGCAATTTAGATACTGCAAAGTAATCTACTGGAATTACTTGGAAAAATATAATGAAACACAGTTATTCCACAGTACTTACGTAAAAGTTACACTTTAAAATAAGTGGACAGTTCCTGTGTAGTTGTTATGTAGGTACTGTGTAATGGAGTGGTAATAGAGACATTGCTTTGGGGGCAGTGCAAAACATTTATTAACATCTTAAAAGTTACATTTTAGGATAAGGGGACATCTCCTGCACGGTCACATTAAAGAATGGTTTAAAGCTGAAACTGGTTACAATGTCACAGCATTAGGAACATAGATATTATCTAAATGTTAGGAAAGCCGGCTGATCCATCGTAAGTGATGTGTTAATGTAAGTTATTTACATACTTTCTTTTACTGCTGGAAAAGACCAGAACAAAACTGCTGTTCCAGTGTGATTACAAATGTAATTACACTTATGTTATTACCCTTGTGTAATTACATAAGACAGAATAGGCTGTTACAACTATCAAGATACACTTGTGTAATTACATGGGGCAAATTGAAGTTGATACACATGTGTAATTGCACAACTTGTATTTCTGTAACAATGACTAAATCATCTGTAGTTACACTGTTGTTGCATATGTTGTTTATATGTAACTACGCTATTATTATTAGGGACACTTAATATAAAGTGGGACCGAGACTCTTTTAGGGAATAATGACTTTGTTTGATAGAGGAAAACGCCTCTGCATTCCTGATGAGGTTTACGGCTGTGGAGCATTGTCTTATGAATGATACCGAAAGGCTATTACAGGGGCGATTGTAGGGATTCCTCCTGTAACTTACCATAGAAATGGTGGTGCAGTGTCACATTTACAGCATCCAAAGGATCCTGTTCTCAGATTTTGTAGAGCCAGAAGCAATGAAGTTAGAATTTAACTGATAAACATTCCAGTCCTTGGGAGAAGAACAGACCTCCTGAAGTATCTTCACTACAGCGGACTGACAGCAGGGTTCTGTGGGCTCTCACAAACCCTGTTCACATGTTAGTCTAATGCACATAAGCACATTGAATCAGGTCCAACTCTAAACCCTGCATAGAGCGGTTCAGTGAATGTAGTGGTGACTGTATATAGGTGTGCCAGTGTGTGTGTGTTAGGTGAGATGGTGTAGAAGGACAGAATTCCAGACTCCAAGTCCAATACACTCCTGCTCTGCGGACCCTGGGAGTGGAGGGGGACATGGGTATCATAGTTTCCTTTCGATTGTGTCAGAGAGTAGCTGTAATTACAGGCAGAGTCACCAGAGCGGCTTTGACGTGAGCCAGAGCACAGCAGACTCCAGGACTGACTATTGTATCCAAACAGGCTGTCACCATGGACTCCTTTCCTCCTGATTCCTTTGTATGACACTGCTAGATCACCAAATCTGCTCCACTCAACCTCCCAGTAACAGCATCCAGTCAGACTCTCCACACTCAGAACCTGATTACAGTGATCAAATCTGTCTGGATGTTCTGGATAACACTGATTGTTTCCCACACGCTCCACCTTCCTGTTCCCCTCAGACAGAGAGAGATAACTGTTCAATGTGTTTGGATCCAGAGTGAGATCAACAGCATCTGTAACAAACACACAGACACAGATTAGAGACAGAGATAGAGTGTGTGTGTGTGTGTGTGTGTGTGTGTGTGTGTGTGTATTACATTTTTTCAGTCCTGGCATCATCCTACTCTTCCCTCCATGATCCACCCTGAAGAACACACACGCACGCACGCACGCACACACGCACACACGCACACACACACACACACACACACATTACAGGATTAACTTTTTCTCAACACTAAATATAATGAGGGTCAGTACAGCGGTTCCCTATCAGTGCTCGATGTACTGAACATTTCATGACAGTTTGACAATTCTGTCCATGTTCCAGATGAAACTGGTAAACAAGCACATATTATAAAAAATAAAAGACAATTAAATCATTCATTGCAATTACTGATATGGCAATTGACTGCCAACTAAAATTTCATAATCATGCCCTACTCAGTGCCATAATATTTTGTGCCAAGTGTGAGAAAGAGTGGAAACATAAAGTGGTTAATGCAAATAATAATAATAATTTAATATGACCACATGAAACATGAAACATGAAATATCATGGGTTTATACTGTCTCCAAATACTCACAAGTCAAAGTCATTTTCCATACTGTCCCAACTTCTTCTGATTTGGGGTTGTAAAATAAACCTGAAGTAAGATTTTGAGATTTTACCACACTTCAGACAAAAATTCACCAACTCATTCTAAAGACAAACACGTCTACAGTAAAACATCACAGTAAGTGTATCATATCTATAATAACAGTCAATCTGTGTATGGAGACAGAAACTCACTGTAGTTTCTCTAGTGCACAGTGTGGATCCTCCAGTAGATCAGACAGTAGCTTCACTCCAGACTCTCCTAGGTGATTATAGGTCAAATCCAGTTCTCTCAGATGGGAAGGGTTTAATTTCACAGCTGAAGCCAGAGAAGAAAAGCCTTCCTCTGTAACCATACAACCAGACAATCTGCAGAGGGAAAGGAAAACGTGTGACGGATGCTATCTACACAGAGCAAAAAAAAAAAAAAAAAAAACACTGCAGTAGAGGACACAATATTGTATTCTTACAATAAAATATGGGGCAAAATGACTGAACTGAATAAATGAATGGTATTTTAAAGAAAACCAAAAATATGCATCTTTGAGAAAAATATTTCTTGTCATAATGATTAATTAATTATAATTATTTCTTTTTCTATAATCCAACTGTTTATCATTTTCTGTTTCCTGGGCTATAATTATGATTATATCCTCCTGGGTAAAAACAAAGAGCTTTTAAACATTACCTGCACAGATTAGGAATTGGTTATAAACAGATTAGTATTCAATTAGAATTACTATTTAGCACAATCCAGGTGAGAATAAAAGTTAATTCAGTGAGCAGGATTATAAGGAAGGCCAAAATGGACCCAAAACATCATACTTTCAGATTTTTTTAACATAATACTGTATACCAAATTTGGATACCTGTGACAGTTCATCTCTGCATCCACTAATGCAAGTTATATATAAGAAGTCATACATAAAGAAATCCAGAAATGGGGCCAACTTCTCTCAGCCTGAGCTCATTTAGCATGGACTGAGGTAAAGTGGAACAGTGGCCTGTGAACCCTGTGAAAGTTGTCTGATGAATCAAAATTTTAAATTATTTTTGCAAATCATAGATGCGGTGTTCTCCAGGCTAAAGAAAGGTTGAACCATCTGGCTTGTTATTAGGGCACAGTTCAATGTCAGGGTGCATGTGTGCACATGGCATGGATGCCCTGGAAATCTATAAAGCTCCAATAACGCTGAATGATATATACAGGTTTTGGAGCAACATATGTTGCATCCAGATGATGTCTTTTTCAGGGAAAACAATGAACCACATTCTGTATGTATTACAGCAGCATGGCTCCGTAGTTAGAGTCCTGATGCTAAACTGATAAATCTGTGTAATTAGACTTGGGTTTTCATATATGAGACATTGTAAATTCTTTATTCATTCGTTCCCAGTGCTGTACAGATGAAATCACTCGCAGCTTTGTTTATCATCCAAAATATTTTAACTTTTACAACTTCATAAAATCTCATTAGAACTTATTTTCCTCATCTTATACATGCATCTTTAAAGATCCTTGTATCTACACTCACTGTCCACTGGATCAGACACAGCGGTGCTGCTGGACAGCTCAGTGTCACTGGACTGAGAATCATCCACCAACTATCCAGCCAACAGCGTCCTGTGGACAGCGTCCTGTGGACAGCTAACCCTCTTAACGTACAACCACCATGTCAGTATCACTGCAGTGCTGTTGTTCTGTATTTTTTTTAGGTGTCCCAACTCTGTCTGCAAAAGAGATTGTAGATTGACATGCACTGGCATGCATTTCAATGTACAAAGAAAAATATTGTGTGTTGGCTTGATAGAAAATAAATGTGGAACCTGTTTTAGAATCCTTGTTCATGATAAGCTTATTCAGTTAGTTAGAAAGTGTTATATACATGTTTCAATTGACATGGACTCACGTTTTGAAAAGGCAAGTCTGTGTGTGGCTGCAAAGCTTCACAGAGCCTAGCAGTAAACATAATAAAACCAGCTAGCTGCTTTAAAACTGCGAAAGTCAGTGAAGGAAAGCGATTTGAATGTGGTAAAATGAATTAATACCCCCAAGAGCTTGATATCACAACCCTGCAAATTATAAAGAAACTAAATGCTGTGGCAAGCTTAGACATGCTGAAATTAACATTATTGTAGCAATGGTAACTGGATTCTTATAAAATGAAAGGGTATTTACAAAATGACCTTATTACTTTAAAAGCTGCTACATAAAGACATGTATGAGAAAGAAGTTCATTAATTTGCTTAGATGTCCCTTGCTGTGGTTCATATTGGTACAGGATATGGTAGTGAAGCTAAGATACTAATAGCTAATGAGCATCATCTTACTAGACTAATGTTAACTTTATTTTTTAGTTGAGTATAAACTTGCATTTACCCTGATTCACAGATATTAATGCAAATCAGCAGCTTTTTGACATTTAAATAATGGAAAACTGAAAAAAAATAAAAATTGCAGTTCATTTGCTGCTTTAGAAAGGTTTTGGTACCTAGTTTTACAGTAGAACTAATAATACTGCATGTTTTAATGAATTATTATTTAGTCCATTGTTATAGTAATATTACAGTAGCCATACAATAAGTGTTTGGTCTCTCTATTTTGTTAATGTTGCACTGGAATTCAACATGTGATGCTATATAAAACTGCTACCAGCCTGTAGCCTAAACTGATCTAAGCGTAATTATTTAGTTTATATAATTTGATAACCTTTTCATATGTAGATTGTGTAGTAATGACACCACTGAATTTACATGAATTTGCATGACTACCAAAAAGGCATGAAGCTTGTAAAGAATGCAGCAAACTGCTGGAAAAACAATTCTGTAACAGAATTGTAACAGAAATGTGTCATGTTTTCTGACAGAAGTACTAGAAAACTCGCTTACAGTGATGCAAGTGAAGGAACCTGCTTCATTACTGAATATCTAAATGGGATCTTGAGGGATCGCTGACTGGCTGATCATTCTACATTCCGTTGCTGGTAGAGGTTAACTGGAGCTTCTAAAATGGTGCATAATTCATCACAAAGTATAAAGAAAACAGTTTTATTTCTTGCAACTTTTAGATTAGCTTTTTAACAAAAATCAACTTGATTAACTAATCATGTTTACATTGTACAACAGGAATAGTTACACTGAGATTATACTGAGGTTAGTGTGAGAGATTTTTTTTTTCTTTTTTCTTTCACACAAAGCTCACCTGAGTATCTCCAGTTTACAGTGTGAACTCTTCAGTCCAACAGAGAGCAGCTCCACTCCTGAATCCTGCAGGTCATTGTTACTGAGATCAAACTCTTTCAGGGGGGGATTTACTGATTGTAGAGCTGATCCCAGATTTTCACAAGTGCTTCCCGTAAACTTACAGAAAGCTAGTCTGCAAACATATATTACAGTATACTCAAATAAGGATTTTTGAATGGAATAAGAATACATGTGTATCATACTGTTCATCTTACACACTGATAAAGTGTTAGATTTCTTGGTAAAACACAGGAAATCCTAAATAACAAAGTCTTTAATGTGCATGGTTTTTGTGCCTTATCAGCTTATCTTTTTTCCAATTAGCAACAAATTACCGATAGTTCACCTGAGAATCTCCAGTTTACATTGTGAACTCCTCAGACCAGCAGACAGCAGCTCCATGCCTAAATCCTGCAAGTCATTGTTACTGAGGTCCAGGTCTTTCAGGGAGGAGTTTACTGACTGTAGAGCTGATGATAGTTTTTCACAGGAAATTGCAGTGAGATTGCAGCCAGTCAAGTAAATAAACACAAGCAGTACATATAAATCAATGGACCTGGTATGAACTGAAATTACTTTGAAGTTACTTTGTCTTTACATCAAGAAATAACTACACGGATTGTTCATAACCTGATCATTTATCCAAGTGACCCGGTTTAAAACAAAACAAAACTCTGCCATTATTTTCTCTTTAAGTAGATGCTACCTTTTTGCTTCAACAAAGTTACTTGCCACAGCTATTCTGATCTAACCTACGGGGTTGACTGGGGGATTGTGTGTCTGCCATCAGATGCAAGGTGATTGGTGACCTATCCTGCTTCTCAGGAATTCAGCCAGCAGTGGGTCTTTTTCTGCTGTTGAGCTAAATAAGGGGAACTCATCTAAAACACTGTTCACTGTATCTTACTCTCTGCTGATGTGACAGCAGTGTTAGAAATGAGATCAGGGGACACCTGTATGGTAGCTGGAACAGGTACTGCTGTTGCCAATATGGTAAAGGTAACAGAGTGTGGCAGAGGGTCTGCCACTGTCCACGGGAGCAGGTGGGTAGGAGATCCACTGTAGTGGGAAGAAGGACGCAGCACCCAGTCTCTCTGCTTCAGCACTTCTGGAATGTGGTGAAGTAGGAGGAGTGTTTACTGGGACAGTGGACATTTTGAAACCCCTACTACACATAGACAGTGAGAGTGGGTCAGTGTATCCCTACATTCCATAGGCTCTTCCATTTCAGATTTTGCCTTGGCTCTTTGTAGGACACTGAGATGGTGACCATTGAATGAGGGAGCAATGTAGCAACCTGCCACATGCAGAGCACCTCTGGAGCACTACGTCTCCCCCGTGTCATACTGTCTGTTGAAGTGACAATATTTATGTAATATATAACATGTAGTTAGGACACGTGTTCCGGTAGCTCTTGCAGTCTTTTAACAATTAATGTTATCGTAACGTGACGCAACTGTTCGTAAATATAGTAAACCTCGCAGTAAAACGTTTGGTCGTGTAGTGAGAAAATTTTGAAGTGAGAAATTTTGAACCTTCAAATGCCTGCAATGAGCGGAAACCTGAAGACAGAGACACCTGAAGCAACAGGCCTTTCTTCACCCGGGAACTTGCATGAAGATACTGGAGGACCACAGGAGGCTGAAGGAATGGGAACGGAGGCAATACTCGCAGAAATAGCTACGCTTCACTCTGAAATGAAAACGAGTAAAACGGAGATTTGCGGCAAGATTGAAGACAAAGTCTCCGAGGCAATGTCTGTACTACGTTCTGAACTTAAGACTCTATCACAGAGCTTGAAGCGATTGTGGCTAACCTCCGCTCCCAAGTAGGTTTTCTCATGGAGAAATGTATAGACTTAGAAGGTCGCTCCAGAAGGGTTAGGGTTAGGGTTAGGGATTGTGGGCATAAAGAAGGTACTGAACATGGGGCGAAAACAAGAGATTTTTTTTTTGTGGTGGAACTTTCGATGGAAGTTTTTAAGCTAGAGCAGAAGCCGCTCATAGATCGTGCTCACAGAGCTCTTCGCTCACGTCCTGAACTGGAGGCACCGCCAAGGCATATTATTGCAAGGCTACACTACTGTCATGCTGTGGAAGACATCATCAGCCAAGCCTCCAAAACGAGAGAGCTGCTGTTTCATGGTCAGAAGATTAGAATCTTCAGAGATCTTCCAAATGCGGTGGTGCAGAAGAGAGCGACATTCACTCATGCTAAGGCTCTACTCCATGACAAGCCCGGAGTCAGGTTTGGACTTCTTTACCCAGCCAGGCTGCGTGTGACACTGAACGGTATGGAATCGATCTTTACTGACCCCCAAGAAGCTCTCAAGTTTGCCGATCATCATTTCGGTCCCGACCGAGAGAAAAGGTGACACTGAGGTACTTTTGATATTGTTTTTCTATATCATGTCACGGAAAGGTTGATTATGGTCAACTGTGACTGCTGGAACACACAATGTTTTTGGTTAGCTAACTGTGTGTATCTCTCTGTACTCCGGACTTACATACTTTAGGTCGTGCTGTAGCCTAGTTAGACTGTCAGCTAGAAAGTTTGTTTGTTGTGGGGTTCATGGTTGAGGTGTTTGTTGATTGGGTATTTTTGTTGGGGTTATGCTGCCACCAGTTGTCTATCGTTAGATTTTTTTTTCCTATCTCTTTGCGTGTGGAAGGGCTGTCAATGTCAGATGTAGTTGACTTTTATTTAATATTTATGGAAGTTGGTATCCTGGAATGTCAGAGGGATTAAGAATCCAGTTAAAAGAGGAAGAGTTTTAGCCCGTTTGAAATCTATTTCAGCTGATATCATATTTTTGCAGGATACTCATCTCAAGTTGGAATCTCATGTAAAATTGAAAGTGTCCTGGATAGGGCAAGTATATCATTCAGTTTTTCCAGTCAGAGCTAGAGGTACTGATATTTTAATAAAGAAGGGATGTCCTTTTAAATATCACAGTGTTACATCTGCCAAAGATGATAGATCTCTTTTGGTGACCGGTGAACTATATTCTAGACATTTTACATTTCTTAATATATACAGCCCGAATCATGACAATCCCCAATTTATAAGGAGAGTTCTAAATCAAATAAACCTGACTTGTCTTCTATGAATATAGTAATTGCTGGAGATTTTAATTTTGTGCTAGATGAAAAAAATGGATAAATCCTCTGGCAGGCTGAGACCAGAACACTCTGCTAGTGGTACTTTGAAATAATTCATTAAGAATATGAATCTATGTGATATATGGAAACTAATGAATCCTGAAAGTAGAGAATATTCCTTTTACGCATCAGTACACAATGTGTATACAAGAATCGATTATTTTCTTCTTGATGGTAAATTGATACCTTTGGTTAAAGAGGTGAAGTATTACAGTCTTGGAGCATAGCCCTGTCACTCTTCTGTTTCAACTGAAAAAAAAACTCAATGAGTGTTGAGATTGAACCCCCAATTGTTATTAGACAATGACTTCTGCGAATATATAAGATCACATATTAGTTTGTTCTTCGAGACTAATGACACACCAGATATTTCTCCAGATGTCCTTTGGGAGACGCTGAAGGCGTATCTCAGAGGCTGTATTATCTCATATCAGGCCTATAGGAAAAAGCGTGATTTAGCTGAACAAGAAAAACAAATTCAGATACTTGATAAAGACAATGCACGTAACCCTTCTCAAGAGAAATCAAAAGAGTTGTTGGCACTTAAATATAAATTACAAAAATTGACAACTGATAAAATAAGTAAGGCTCTTTTGTTTCTTAAGCAGAGATATTTTGAATTTGGGGACAAGCCTCATAAGTTATTGGCCAACCAGCTGCGGAATCTGGAGAACGATAGAGTGATTCAAATAATTAGATCAGATTCGGGTGAACTTCTTAGGTCTCACAATGATATTAACAAGGAATTCTTGGAATATTATAAAGCCTTATATTCCTCGGAAGTGCATGCATCCACTGAAGATATAATGGGGTTTTTGAATAAATGTGATCTCCCATTTGCTAGCTCGCAGGATTGTAGTTGGGACTACAATATCTTCTCTAAAGAAATCTCCAGGCCCAGGCAGCATTGGTAACAAATTTTATAAGAAATTTAACGATATGTTGGTGCCTTATCTATGTAGATTGTACAATTATTGAAAGAAAAAGGGGAGCTCCCTTCTATACTTAGAGAGGCGTTGATTGTGATTCCGAAAAAGGGTAAAGACCCTGAAAAATTAAGCTCATATAGGCCAATCTCTCTTCTGAATTCAGATAAAAAATTTTAGCCAAACTCTTGACATCTAGACTCAAAGCAAGGACGCTCATTACGTCCAGCTTTGTTCGCATTAGGAATTGAGCCGTTGGCGGAAATGATTAGAATAAATCCGAATATCAGTGGATATAATACAGATTATACATCAAATAAAATTTCACTGTATGCAGACGATATACTTTTATATATTTTTCATCTTGACGATTCTCTTCCAAACATTCTGGATCTGTTTGATTCTTTTGGGTCCTTCTCTGGATATAAAATCAATTGGGATAAAAGTGATCTAATGCCAGTTATGGGGGTAGTCCCTTCCAAATTGAAATCCCAATCATTTAAGATTTCTGAAGACAAATTTGCCTATCCAGGCATTACAATATCTAAACAAAATTCCTCACTATTTGAGGATAACCTATCTGTACTGGTGGACACATTTGCTAAGAAACCACAGTTCTGGCGTACACTTCCCCTTTTGCTTATTGGTAAGGTCAACGCGATTAAAATAGTTTTTTGCCTCAATTACTTTGTGTTCCACAGATTACCAATTTTTCTCCCCAAATCTTTTTTCAAGAAGTTACATAGTATGATTTTGGATTATAAGCTACATAGGATAAAAATGGCTCACTTATGTAAGAGCAAGGTTCTTGGAGGGCTTTCATTACCCAATTTCAGTTTATATTACTGGGCAGCAAACATCAGATATATGAAGTACTGGCTCGATGATTCAGCCAGGATTTGGATTCAATGTATATAACAGAATAATTTAGATAATAGGATTTTGGGTCCCATGTAGATGTGCAGGTATGTATATGGGAACATATACTTGAAGATATACACTATGCTGTAGGTATGTTTTATGTTTCCTTTTTCTTTTTCTTTATGATAAGAATAAACAAATTAAACATAAAATTAAATATTTGTTTGTTTTGATATTATTTGGACAACATGGTATACTTTAATATTTCATTGATGGTCAGACTCAAAAAACATGCCATTAATGATGAAGTTAAATAATGTTGTGTAAAAATGTTTCAGTTTATTATATATTACAGTTTAATATGGATTCACACTTTATTTTTTCCAAACAAAATATAGAGAAAGTTCACCTGAGTGTTTCTAGTTTATAGTGTAAACTCTTCAGTCCAGCAGATAGCAGCTCCACTTCTGAATCCTCCATGTCATTGTTACTGAGGTCCAGCTCTTTCAGGGGGGAGTTTGTTGATTGTAAAGTTGAGCAAAGTTGAACAGCCATCTAGTCTGCAAAAAAATAATAAACACATAACAATTACAGTTAAGACTGGATGTAAAATCAATATTGCAAGAATTATGAGGATTTCATTATTGTTTTGAGATTTGAGGTTTTTAGTTACAGTATTAAATGTGTTGTTTTTAAATGTGAAATGTTTTATCAAAATGTTTTCCTAATTAATCAAATAGCCATGATCACTGTCATAGCAGAACACCACCCATAGAGATGGACATCCTCGATGAATGCTTCAACCAAACACTGAAGTGCATGATTTAATGTATGGTCACCCATAATGACCATGTCTGGCATCTCCTTCTGCCTCACATGCTCTTCGATGTGAGAGAAATACCCCAGGTGTCCACAGGGTTTTCTTCTTTGCAGCTGTTGTATGCCACATGACTTTAGATTGTCGGACATGATTAGGGAATTGTGGGAAGAACCGTCGTCATACATGTCAGTCATACAGCCCCCTTGTGTGTGTGTGTGTGTGTTTCACTTCACGGATGGGTTAAATGCGGAAGACAAGAAGCATGTGTCAGCGTTCCTGGGGTTGGCAGGTTATTACCAGTTTGTCCCCAACTTCTCCCCCATCTCCTTCCTCTTTATTACAGATCATGCCCCTTTACAGTGGGTGGCCAAAGACACAAATGCACATGTTACCCGTTTCTGTCTCTGCAGGGCTTCTTGTTCCAGGTGCAGCACTGGGGGGGGGGGGTTAGCTGAATGCCAATGCAAGCGTGCTATCTTGTGTACTTGAACAGGGCTCGGACACCGGGATTTTGTCTGGGAGAACTATGGCAGGGGCCAATCCGGACCCAGCTCACATGAGGTAAAATGCAAGCTCCACCCAGTGTCATTGCGCTGTCAGCAGTGTAAATCAGGAACTACTCAGTCATTCCTCTTTAGTTAAAGACTGAACAAGGAGAAGCAGTGTTTAGCTACAATGCTGCTCTCAGATGCAGCCAGTTTACAGAGATCACCAAAGACAATTAACTATCCTAATTTAATCACATTTCTAAAGTAAACTTTTCATGTATATTTAAAAATATATGTTTTAGATGTTTAATATTCTTTATTTAAAATAAATTATTTTAATCATGTTTTAATCACACATTTATTTCAATTCTTCTATCATGTTTTAAATTTTATTTTTTTTTAATTATTTTTGTATATCCTTGTTTGTAAAGCACTTTAAGTGGCTACAGTATATAAAAGGTCTATATAAATAATTTTGCTTTGATTTGCCTTACAAACTTTACATATCTTATTTTGATTGGACTGTTTTGTTTTGTTCTTTTAAAATGACAGCAAAGTGACTTGGACAGAATTGTGCATAAAGTACACAAAATAAAACAAAAAAGCTCAAAACAAACTTAACAGGAACGCTGCTATTTTATGTGCCATAGATCAAAAATGTTTCACTAATTATCTTTCTCAAATATTCCCACAACTTTGCGTACCAGCATAGTTTATATGTAGGCTAGCCCCAACCAACACATGATCCACAGTCTCTAACTGTACAACAGCATGGAGGAGCTTTTCTAACAGAGCAGTGTACCTGCACCTGTTATAACTCAAATGTATTTTTGTTTAACTAATGTGTTTAATAGTCATATTTAATCATCAGTTTAAATTATTTAGATTTTATATTAGTAGATGTTGAATTAATTTTCTGCAGACAGTCACGGCCGGGAACAGTCTCCTATAACCCTCCTCTGACGTGTTGAATTTCTTCAGGTCCAGCTCATCCAGCACCTCCTCTGAACTCAGGAGCATATAGCCTAGTGCTGAACACTGTCCAGGAGAGAGCTTCTCCTCCGAGTGTTTCTCTGATGATACTCCTGAATCTCTCTGGAGAGAGACTGGTCTTTCATCTCAGACAGACAGTGGAACAGATTGATGGTCCTCTCGGTCGAGATGTGATATTGTGTGTAGTAATCTTTTTTGATTAGATACTTGATGTACTCCCCGGTTTTCTCTGAGCTGCTGTGTGTATGAGTCAGCAGACCCTGTAGGAGTTTCTGATTAGACTCCAGTGAGATGCCCATCAGGAAACGGAGGAAAAGACCCAGGTGTCCATTCTGACTCTGTAAGGCTTTATCCACTGCTCCCTTCAAAACCTTATTCAGATCCAACCGTGAAGGATTCTCAGACTGTCCACTGTGCCTGCCCTCAGAGCTGGGGCTATGGACTCTCTCTCTTTCTGAACTCTCTTTGTTTCCTATGTATCTTTTCTCCTCTCTCTTTTTGTTTTCTCTCTCATTGTATTTCCTCCCAATATCTCCTCTCTGTCTCTTCTTTCTTCTACTCTCACTTTCTCTTTGCATTCTTTCTTCATCAATTCTCTTTGTTTTACTGTTGTTCCTTGTTTCTACTCTCTCTCTTTCCCTACTCACTGATTTTACCTCCTTATCTATTTTCTCTCTTTTACTCTCTCTGTCTGTTTCTGTTCTTTCACTGTATATGCTTTCTCTCTTTCTTTTCTCTTGCTTTCTAAACCTATTTTTTCTCCATCTCTCATCCTTTTACTTTTTCTTTCTATTTCCACTCTGTCTTTATCTGCACTCTCTCTTTTTCTTATCCCTCTGCTTCTTCTCCTTATTGCAGTCCATTTTTCTTTCCTTTCCTTCCTGCATCCTCTCTTTCCTTTACCTTGTCTAAGGTTAATCTGCAGGTCCTCCATGTTGTTGATCTCATAGCAGTGAAACACATAGACAGCAGCCAGGAACTCCTGAAAGCTCAGGTGAATGAAGCAGTAGACCTTCCTCTGGTGAAACATGCATTCCTCCCTAAAGATCTCAGTGCAGATCCCAGAATACACTAAGGCCTCAGTGACATCAATCCTGCTCTCTCTCAGGTCCTCTTCATAGAACATCACATTGCCCTTCATCAGCTGTTTGAAAGCCAATTCAGCCAGTTTCAGAAGAATGGTTCTGTTGGACTTCAGCAGGTTCTTTGGGTCTCTCTCGTCTTTCTCCTCATACTTCTCGTTCTTCATGTTTGTCTGAGTGAGCAGGAAGTGTGAGTACATCTCAGTCAGAGTTCTAGGGATTTCTGTAGTACCCTGTTTCATGATCTGCTGAAGAACAGTGGCTGAGATCCAGCAGAAGACTGGAATGTGACACATGATGTGGAGGCTCCTCACTGTCTTAATGTGGGAGATGATTCTCCTGGCTTGGTCTTCATCACTGATCCTCCTCCTGAAGTACTCCTCCTTCTGTGGGTCACTGAATCCCTGAATTTCTGTCACACGGTTGATGTGTTTAGGAGAGATCTGATTGGCTGCTGCTGGTCGGGAGGTTATCCAGATTAGAGCAGAGGGAAGCAGCTCTCCTTTGATGAGGTTTGTCATCAACACACCCACTGATGATGTCATAGTGATGTCAGATACTCTCTCACACTCTTCAAAGTCCAGTGGAATTCTGCTTTCATCCAGACCATCAAATATGAACACAGCTTTGATCTGATCATGCATCTTTGGGTCCAGATCTTTGAGCTCAGGATGGAGGTCACACAGAAGCCCATGAAGACTGTATGGATCATCTTTAATCAGGTTCAGCTCCCGGAACGGAAGCACAAACATGAACTCTACATCCTGATTGGCTTTTCCTTCAGCCCAGTTCAGAATGAACTTCTGCACAGAGACAGTTTTTCCAATTCCAGCAATACCTTTAGTCAGCACAGTTCTGAGCCTCAGCACTTCATCTTTTCGTTTTTTGTGTCTGAGACTTTCAACCTCTACAGTTCTCGTGTTCTCTTCCTCTGTTTCTCCTTCAGGCCCGTGTAGAGGTTTAAAGATCTCCAAGTAGTTGATTGGTGTGTCTTGTAAGAATTTTCTGGGTGTTCTTTCCATCTGTAGAACCTCATGTTCTTCATTCACTCCTTCACTCTCTCCCTCTATGATGTAGAGCTGTGTGTAAATCTTATTCAGGAGGTTTTTATTCTCTGGGGATTTGAATCCCTCAAATAAGCTCTCAAACTTGTTCCTTGTGCTGGCTTTGTGTCTCTCTAAGACTCTGTGCTCGACATCATCTGCTGGTTGGTAAGAATCCTGCTGCAGGTCTCCTGTTACATTAGGCAGAGTTTTTATCTGCCTAAAGGTGGTCAAACACAGTAATACGTTACCTGTATATAAAATGTAGCCTGAATTTCTAATAGTTGATTAATCTACTATATATACACAAATCAAGTCAAATTTCAAAGTCAAAGTAAAATGTATTTATATGCGCCTTTAGCAACAGATGTTGTCACAAAGCAGCTTTACAGAGAATCCGGGTCCAAGCCAAGGGCGACAGAGGCAAGGAAAAAATCCCTCAGAGCAAGAGGAAGAAACCAAGACTCAAAAGTGGAACCCATCCTCCTCCAGTTGACATCAGATAGCAAGACAAGCACAAAGTCTGTAAAGTCTAGTCAGGTAATAATCTGATGCTGACACTTTTTGTCTTGCTAATATTCCGTGTTTTGCCTAGAGGCCCAGCACAACATGCATTTCTCAAGTACAGTTAGTCAGCGGTTGGTGTAGCTCAGCGGATAACACCACTACCCACCAGGAAGCCACCACCACATGTGGGAGACTGGGGTTCGAATCCTGGTATGGGTGACTATGCTGTGCTAGACCAATAAGAGTCCTTGGGCAAGACTCCTAACACTACATTGGCCTACCTGTAATACAGAGTACAAGAGTGTCAGCTAAATGCCATAAATGTACAGTTATAGATTTTAATTTTTGTTACAGATCATTTCATTAGCCCTAGAGTTGATTCAGTACAGGAGGCAGAGAGAGAGAACAGATAGAACATGTGACTGGATTGACGCTGTAGTTATATAGGGAATGTAAATTATAGTGAAGTCATCTTGAAGCTTTAATATGTAACTCACTCTGAATCAGGAGGTGGAGCTCCTCTGCTGAATGTAGGAGAAGCTTCCATGGTCCAGTATCTGGAGTCCGGAGATACTGCACACTTCACCCTGAGAGCAGTTCATCCACAGACAGAGTAAACAGTTACTCTAGGTAATAAACAGTATGTCCTCGTTCTCCTTTCTCACGTTAAACACTGTGTGAAGTTACTCTAGGTGGGTCAGAGTCCACTGAGTTATGAAGCTCCCTTGTAGAGCCTGTATTTGAAGGAAGTTAGGTGTGAGGTCCTTGGTGAGCAGAATTGCTGTTTCAGACTGAAATTCTAAATTACAATATTTCACCCACATAACATTCAAACTCGAGGACAAGCAGTTTAATCTGACCTGCTTTTATGTTTAATGTGTTTTTTACTGAAATCCACACGACACAAACATAAACTCACTGATCACATACCCACCATCTCCATCCACCAACACAGCCTTTACAGGACGATCACATGACCTGCTCTATGGAGTACTACACCTCTCTGTCCTCCTTCAGTCTGAACAGCTGCTTCATACTGAAGGTTCTACTCACTAACAGAGAGAAGAACAGAACCCTACAGGGATATCTGTGAGGAACTGAAAGCACTGTTACCTGTTCTGAGGTTTATCTAGAACTCTTCATGAGAACATCCAAGTTTATCTTCATCCGTCTTCATTTACAGCAGATCTACAAGAGGAACCATCACTGAACCCCAAGACAGACACTTTATCTCCATTTCAGTAGTGTATCTTCTCCACTGGAGTCTTTCAGTACATTACAGACCTGAACACTCTCTGTCTCTGAACCTGAACACGACTAAACTCCAGAGAAGAACAGAGGACAGAAACCGGTTGGGCCAGTTCAAATTCAGTCTAACATCACCAGCGATCTGAAGGGAACTACAAAACTTCAGATCTCTGATTATTACAGTAATGCCGCCTGAAGTGTTCGTATTTTAGTCTCCTGATAAAGTTCTGAATACAGATTTGCTTTAGAGTTATATTGACTGTTAAACTGGTTAAACTGGTTTAACTGTTCACCATTATGATGAAATTACAGTTGAAGGCTGCATAATAATAATAATAATCACAACAAATATAGCTATTTTATTCATTATGCCAAATTTTGTTTTCAGGGCTTTTTTCCCGCACCGGCTTAGCATACCGCCGCTGTCGGGTAATGATCTTTAGACATGTCTGTCCAGCTGTTGCTGGTGAACACTACTTAGCTAACAGAACCAGTGCTGGTTTCGAGGGGTGTCTGAATCGGAGAAGTTCCGATTGTCTCTCTTGTAAACTGTTTTAACATCAGACAAAGTCGTATTTACAACTTATCAGCTCAGGACTGTAGATAATGCACAAATTCACAGGATGTAACGTATAAAGTGACCTTTACAGTTTTACAGAAAACTCACTTCCACTGAATGTTAAGAACCTGATTCTTCTTTTAGATCTACATGCTTTTTAATCTTTTAAATATTTCACCTCTCACATCTTTAAAATACACTTCACAAATTTGGGGATTTTGGATGCCATTTCCATAAAGACTATACAGTAGAATCACTTAATAAATCATATGTATGTAGTGTAATAAACTCTGAAGTGATATTTCTGAAATGATATCTGTTGGATTGATATAACATTTCATACAGCGCTGAGCTTCACTCCTGTTCTAAGAGCTTTGTCTTGAGGTCTTGCTGTGCAGTGACCCTTACCACTAAGTGTATAGCAGTCGCGCAGGCGAGTCTTGTGCGGCTAGTTTAACCGTGTTTTGGCGAAAAGCTGCGGATTTAACCGCAGAGTTAAAGCGGGCTAGTTTAGCGTCGCAGTAAAACACACCTAAACAAACAAAACACACATCAGCACGTTCACTACAACACCTCACTGTTACATACCTCACTCCGCGCGCCAGGCGTGCAGTCTTCACTGAAGCCTTGAGCACTTTCACTTTACCTGAACCGCTCTGTGATTGGACACCCTCCACCTGCCCTCTCTACAGAGAACAGCACTCCCGGATACCACACGCCCAAAGGGACATTACACTCCCCGAAATGTGGATAAAGCACAAGAGCGGTTAAACACCAAACAGAGGAGCACAGAGTCAAAGGGGAGGGGCCTAACTCAGGTGGGCTTCCGTGTTCCTGCTGCTGGCGGGCTGTAAAACAGAATCATGCTGCTGATAAATGTAACTTTATCTTGTCTGCAGTAACACGTGGACAGACTTCGCTGTTTGTTTGATTAGAATGATCTGAAATGTGACTTAGATGGTCTGTATCAGAATTACACAGTGTGTAACTCATTCCTCTCAGATCTCCCGTTACCTGCAGAAAGGTCAGGTGGACGTGTATTTGTGTGAATACTGAAGATTCTCATTCTACCAGCACTCTGTCTTTTCTAGATCCACCAAACCTGAACATGATCAGCAGATCAGCGGCGAGGTTGTGAAGGTGGTAGAAGGCTCCTCGGCTGACATTAAAGGTCAGTTGGAATTGAGTATATCCATATATACACACCTCAGTCAGAACAGACTAGTCCGAATACAGTTTCAGTCGGACTGAAAGAGCCAGTAACCCTGTACAGAACCTGCTAAACAGAGGAATAACAGACATGCAAACTACAGCATCGCATTACCTTCCCAATCAGAAGTTTAAGTATGTTTTGTGTTGCATCATAAAGGAAGTTTAGAACGTTAGACATGGCGGGAGCAGAAACCAGTCTGCAGGCTCACTGATTGGCTAAGAAAGTTCTTTTTACAATACTGTGTTTCATTTAAAGAAACATTGTTGTGCTTGGTTGACTTGACCTTATTTTTACCTCCTGACTGTTACCATCCAATTATCATGTCTGTTTGTTTGTTTTTGTTCGTTAAACTTTAATTTTCTTAAGGCTTTAATATTCAGTGTTTCCACTGTAAAAGAACAACACAGTATTCCACAAATGAACCCTTACTGGTGCTTTCAAACTAAGAATGTGTGATGTATTTCGAGGTCGAGTTACTTTGAAGTTAATGTATCTAGATGGTACATCCAAACCATTTCCCTGAATTGACTTAGTTTATCAGTGAACCCCTCATATTCCACAAACACAGATTCTAGACCAGCTGAGTGACCCGTCTTTTCAGTATTGGCTCTACAAAGTTCACAAATTGCTGTTCTAGGATGTGGGAAATCTCTCTTTTGTATAGCAGCACAGTTCCCACATTTATAGTTCCCAAACGGGTTCAATACTGAGCTATCACTGCTGTGTGACAATATGCTAAGCTAACTGCAAACAACTAAGCTATGCTAACTAAACAGCATTCATAACAATAATATTACCTTTAATTTTTTAATGAAAGCTGAACACCTCTAGTGTGACAGCTTTCCCATCATTCCTCCACTTCCACAGACCTGAAAGACGTACAGTAAGATTGATGAGTATGAAAGTTCCTCTTGGCTCAGAGTTCTGAGAGCTGCAAATAAGAACTTAATTAAACAAGAAGAATTTAAGAAACCAACCAAAAAAAAAAACCTTCAGCACAAACTTCATCAAACCAGCCAGCTTTTATACATGTCCACAATATATACACATAGCAGGCAGTACACTGGACCCCTTAAGCCAGTTCAAGTGCAGACCCTTCCCTGCATATGACTTCTTTCTCAGTCCGTAGGCCAAGCTGAGCTCCTCACTGAGCTGATGTGTCTGCTGTACAGTCGAGGTCTGAGATTGGCCTTTTCCGAGCCTGATTAATGTCATCCTGTCTGGAAGGCACTCGCAGGACTCCTCATGGGCATCTATACACATATACGCTTGTGTCCTTCTAAAACATACAGGCTCTCTCTGTGAGCGGAGGTCTGATGAACGTTAAGACCCTCCCCTGCCGGGACACCTCACCGCCATGGTAGTCACAGACCACCTCACTAAGAGCATACAGCCTGATGGTGAAGACCCCCTGCCCTTCCCCTCAATGTCTGCTATAACTAGTCCCATTTCTGGGTCCTGGTCAGCTTCTTAATGAAGACTTCCACTGGTTGATCACCATGGCAGCATCTGGAACGTTAGTGGTCCATCACTGCTTCTGAATCCAGCTGTGCACCCTGGTTTTAGAGGGCTGGCGGTGACCAAAATGCTCTGTGAAGACAGAAGAACCAAAACTATCAGTGAACATGAACTAGAATAAGGGGTAAAGTAGGTCATAATTATCAAGCTTTCTAATGGGTTCTATGGTTCTAATTATGGGTTCCTAAGGTTCTAATTATGGGTTATAAGGTTCTAATTATGGGTTATAAGGTTTGGAATGCTGTCGTAAACTAGTTGTACTTTCACTTCACCTGTACAGAACTTACTGCCGTGCAGTACATAAACACACAGACGTGGCCCAGAGTTATCAAGTCATGTTCAGATCAACAGAATACAGAAAACTGTGATTTTGGGGCTGCTGTGATTGGTGGGCTGGTTTGGGTATACCTGTTGATCAGCATAAATCTATGGACCCATCCAGTACAGGTTGGTGGTGATGGTGTATTTGTGTGGGGAACGTTTTCTACTTTGGGTCCAACAAAACTGATCAGTTATTAACCATTTAAACTGATCAGACCACAGCCTGTTTGTGTGTTGAGGTGGACCAAGCGTGTTCCTTCATGGTCACTGTTTACCATCTTCTTACGGTTCATTCCAACATGATGACACACTATGGTGGAAAAGGTGCAGTATAAGGTGCTGCTATTGTGCTTTGCACCATGGGGGGCCGAGGAATGACATTTCAGTCCAAGTTATGGAAGTTATATTGATGAAGTGATGGGTTAGGACGGGGTTAAGATTCACCCAGAACATGCTGGACCCGAAGCTGCAGTTGGTCACTGCGCCACCGGTCGTAACACTGGCGCTCATGCAGCCCCGTTACAGACTCTCGCATTGACCTCTTCGGAGGGACCCCGTCCACAGTCACTGGATACGTCTGGATTAGCTTGTCATAGGCCGCTTGGCACTCCATTTGAGGACAGCCACCTCCAGTGCGTACTCCTCTCTTCTTCTCACTGGAGATAAGCAGAGTAGAAGTAAGAAACCTTCTGTATACAGTGGAAGACCAGGTTACACAGAGACTCACTCTGAATCACTGACCAGCCGTCTGAGCAGCAGACTGGCCGCAACCACGTTCTCAGCCACTCTGGTGGCGCTGTGGGAGAGGTAGGCTGAGAGAATGGACTTCTCAGAGGCCGGTAACTTGTTGATGGCTGCCTCAAAAGCACGTCTGGCCATCTGGCTGGTGACCTTTGGTAGCTGATACCTGCAAGTCAGAATGATATACAGTATAGATGACTACACATATGAAACCAGGGGAAACACACATGGGGCATTTATAAAGATCTTGTTCTTTGTCTGGCACAGCCTGAATTGGAACGGGGAAAGTGATTAGCTGAGGCTTTGGATGTCTTGAAAAATGTTGCTTTTAAACAGGTGATGTGAAAATTCCTTGTGGACCCCACGATGAGAAGACTGATGGTGAAACACACTACATAAACTGTTTTCCTTCAAAGACCAGGTCAAAAAACGCTTCTCACCACTATCGCACCTGTCTCCTTCTCATCCAGATCTCTGCACCACAGCTGACCAGGTGAGAGAGGAGCTACAATGACTAAAAGGAGGAAGAGCAAGCAGCGAACCCTGATGGTGTCAGTGCTGAAGTACTGAAGACCTGCTCAGACCAGCTGTGTGGAGTCCTGCAGAACACGTACAACCTGATCCTGAGACTGCAGAGGGTCCTGGTAGTTTGAAAGGGGTCTTCTATAGTCTCACTAGATCAAGATCAAGTACCCCAACTTCATATCTTACAAAGTCACTAGAGGCTTGTGCTGGATCACCTCAGGACACATTGGAGATGAACAGAGAGAGGCGATGTAAGAAGGACAAGAACCAGCTCTACTTTCTCTGTTGAGAGAGACCAGCTGAGAGGTTGTGCCTGTGTTTGAAGCTGCTGTGTTCTGCATCATTAGAAGGGTGAGCTAGTCCCGAAGGGTAAACCGGACACAGTGAAGGTGGCTGTGAAGAGAATGACACTGGCAAAGGTGTCAGTGAATCACTGCAGGGACGGAGGAGTACAACGAGCAGAGGACCTCTTCAGATTCACTGTACGTAGGAACGCTTTTGCACCTCATTTCTTCCTGCAGCATAAACAACTAATAAGCTAATTATTATTGACCCTGCAGCGAATAAGGCATTTATTAAAGCTTCATTGCATAAAGAACTAAATCTTAATGACTCTCTAATGTGCATTTAACAAAATGATCCATTTACTTTTTGTGCAGACGCTCCAGATCATTGGAAGCGTTGTAGATTCCATTTCCAGTGGAGCAGATGAAGAACTTCTCCTCTGACTCATCATCCTCGTCCTCCGTACGCTTCCTTTTCCTGTCGAACATCTCAGGACGCAGCTCAAACCACTGCAAAGGGAGGAGGGAGGAATTGTGGGTGTACATTTCTGACAGATAGTCACTTTATCAGATCTCAGACCAAGGATCTCCTCCTCCTGGGAGAGAGCGAAGGCCGCCACCTGTCTCATGGAGTTCTTGTGCTCCTTCACTTCCACCACAACATGACCGCCGAGGCCAGAAACTCTTCACCACAGCACCCATTCACTGACCTACCAAACAAGGCATGTTCGGTGAACGGTGGTGAACTAGAGGGGGAGAAAGTGACTGAGCTGCAGACGGTGCTGATAACGATCTTACCGTCATGGCCTCCACCACACTAGGCCACTGGAGGTGCCTCAGAATCACAACAGCCTCCAGGTAATAGAGGACCAGCTGTGATTCTGCCTGGGTCAGCTGACGGGCACAAGTGCCCCCTGGACCATCCAGCTTCTCGATTACAGTTAGGAAGTCTTTTTTAGCAGCATCCAATAGAGCCATGCACTGAGAGACGGTAACCTGACCCTGGGTAAGAGCTTCATATCTGAAAATTAAATGATCATCTGTAGACTGTAGAACCTTCACTGTATTCCAGCCTTGCAGGTAAATCATATAAACATGGAGACACAGAAAAATAGACTCTGACCTCTTCGACACCTCCTTGCTGACCTGCTTCAATATGGCAGCCTGGATGTGACGTGAGCTGCCAATTTGGAACCGCAAGAACCTTAAAAATAATAAATAAATAAATAAATAATAACAATCACACTGTGAAACTCATTCAGGTGTGATTCCAGGTCTTTCAGTGTAGCACCGTCTGCCTGCTGTAATATCTGCTGACCTCTTGATGCTCTTGAGGTAATTATGGAGGGTCGGCCTGCTGAGCCCGTTCTCCGAGAGCTTGTTAAAATATTCCCGAGAGCGCTCACGCTGCCGGACAAACTGGAGACTCGGCTTCTTGGAGTCCATAAAGTACAGGAACCTGGCAACATTCTCCACCTGGAACAGCCGAAAACATACACCCACAGCCAATTAATTAGGTACACCTTCTATCTACACTCAGCGTCCATCTCATCAGCTCCACAGACCATATAGGAGCAGTTACAGACTGTAGTCCATCTGTTTCTCTGAATACTTGATTATCTGATCCACTCACACAAGCACAACACACACTAACAACACCACCACCACGTCAGTATCACTGCAGTGTTGAGAATGATCCACCACCCACATAGTACCTGCTCTGTGGTGGTCCTGTGGGGGTCCTGACCATTGAAGAACAGGGTAATACAGTACACAGAGAAACAGATGGACTACAGTCTGGACCTGTACAACTACAGAGTGTCCTGTATGGTCAGTGGAGCTGAGTGAGTGGACAGTGAGTGCAGATACGAGGAGGTGGACGTGATGAAGTGCCGCTGGGTGCAAGTTTTATTAATACAGAATAGAAATTGCTTCTATATGATGATGATATGATTCTTATATGATCTGGTCTCATCGTTTCGTGTTATGAATGTTCTTACCTCCTGTTTAAAATTCGCTTTTGCCAAGTCAACCTGAAGATACCTGGCAAACCTGCTCAGGAGAGGATGTTTGCTCGAGTGCTTATTGTAGTAGCCCTTGCTCAACATCCTCTTCCTGACAGACACCGCCTTCTTATTCGGCATGCTGAAACAGAGGAGACCAGAACGCTCTAGAAGGTGTTGTGACTTTGGAGAAATCAAAGGGAAAAGATCCAAAAGAGGCTCCAATACTGACCACTGGTCAACCTCCCTGGAGCCTCCTGAGCCATTCTCACTCTCAGACTCAACTGGTACCTCCCAGGCACAAGAGGCCTTAAGGCATACCGGCTGACATGGGGCCGCGGTCTTCTCTGGGAATGTTGATCACGACGTTCCCCCGATCCTGAAGCTCTTTAATCATGCTAAAAAAATGAGACTTTCTGAGAACACTGAAACTACCTGTACAATCACAGCTCCAGAAAAGGTGAGACAGGGTCTGAATGCCGGTGAAATCGGGACGCTGTGATTAATGAATTCAGTTTAAACACACCTTATAAAGTTTGATCCAAAAGGTTCGGAGAAGATACATCATCTGTTTACCTTTCTCCATCAGTCAACGGAGCTTAACGAACCAGACAGATACGGAAAGCTTTCCAGTGATGAGCACTTCATTTCCTTCAGTGTATACCAGCACAGTAAGCTGTAACCTGGCGTTAATCTGCTGTCCCTGTCTACCTCCCCTGTCTCGATCAGCTCCGGTCCAGACTTTTAGAATGTGCTGATCAGTTTAAAATCAGCTGATAAATAAACCCATGATGTAAATAAACACAGGTTAGGGTTACAGATGTTGTCCTTGTGCTGCTCGTGTTTAAAGAAATTAACAAAGTAGATTTATTAATCACTGCTTTTCTGTTTATATCAGCATTTTACCCACCGCCTCACCTTTCTGGAACTGGGTTTATACCGCCTTATGATTGAGCAGAAGGTACAGCACCATACCGGCCGACAGGGTCAGGACTGTCCATGATGCTCTGGAGGAGGCTGTAGTGCCAGACGCGACCTGTGCAGAGAAGCTCCTGCACCTCCTTCTTAGCAGCATCAACAACCGTCTGGATCTCAACAGCTGAAGAGTCCTTCATGCAGGACCTCCTCAGGTGAACAGGAAGACTCCACTGAGTCTTCTTACAGACGGGACACAGGAGGTGGGTCCGGTTCCGAGCTTTACTGGAAAAGAAAAGATAAATTAAAAAAAAAAAGACATAAATATCTTAAATATCTGTTCAAGTTCAGTAGAACCACATACATGTACAACCCCGTTACCATGATTGGGTATACAGAGCCTCCCAGAGGGGCGGAGTCTGTCAGAAGTAAAGAGGGGGCGGGGTCACCACTCTGTGAAGGACTGCACCACCAAATAGAGCAGCAGTTCAAGAAGAACATTCCTCAACGGAACACAGCAGAGAACCGGGAGATGATCATCATCTACACCACATACTATCATTAAGAGATCCAGAGAACCCAGAGAACCTCTGTACACAAGGGACAAGAACCAGAACCTGGATAGTGGTGATCTTCAGACCCTTAGACAGAACTGCCTTAAAAACAGACCCAGGTCCTGTAGTGGAATGAACCCAGATATAACCAGATCCAGAACCACCACCACCACCACCACCACCTTCTCTGGACCCCAGCTCATTAAAGTGCTCTGAGGAGAAGTGGAAAAGTGTCTGTGGAATCAAAACCTGGAATTCTGTTAAGAAATCATGGATCCTCCGGGATAAAGAGCTATCAGGAACTATCTGGCTTGTTAACAGAACACACGGGGGGGGGGGGGGGTCATTAGTCCACATGTGTTGGGTGACCTGCATGTCTCTGAAGCTCCATTAATGCCCACTGGAAACATCTGGAGCATTATGGACAAACAGGACAAAGGAGATTCCGAACTGTGGTGCAGCTGGAATGGGATATCGAGCAGGAACTGAAACATTTCACCTCCAGAACTCCAGCAATCATCTCCTCAGTTCCCAAACACTTACAGAGTTCTGTTAATAGAAGAGCTGAACACAGAGCTGAACACCATCCTGCACTAACTGTACTGAAATCAGAGTTGTACCTGAACCACAGACTGTGCTTGTCTAATTTAGTGTCTTCAGAACTTGCAGTGCATTTCAAGTTTCACACCATTAATTGGTCCATTAACAGTTATTGACTGGTTAATTCACCAAATTAACTAACCGGTAATTAGCCCACTTACACCGTCATAACTGTTCAGAACGTCTAACAGTAAAAATGATTATCAGTGCTCATCAGAAGAGGCAGTCAGGTCACTTACAAACGACTATAAATAAGAGCAACAAGTTTCACGTTTCTATATACACAGGATCAGATACAAACAGAGGGCTGTACTTACACATCAGCAGCCATCACAAACTCAGAAGTGAAGTCTTCAATAAAGCTAAAAGCAAATGGCCTTGACTCAGCAGGAGGCAGCAGTAGGAAACCTCTCCGGGTGGCCACTTACAGGTGCCTGTGAATCTCCAATCCTGTTAATCACAGGTAAGAAAAATATTCAGACTCGGCAGAACCTACAGAGAGTTTAAATGATCTACACAGTATTATATTAATAATAACAATCAATAACACATACACCCCTCATTAACACCACCTCCCTGTATCTACACTCACTGCCCATCTTATCAGCTCCACTGACCATATAGGACACTCTGTAGTTGTACAGGTCCAGACTGTAGTCCATCTGTTTCTCTATTTACTGTATTACCCTGTTCTTCAATGGTCAGGACCCCCACAGGACCACCACAGAGCAGGTATTATGTGGGTGGTGCATCATTCTCTCACCTTGCAGATGCACAGTCAGAGACGATAGCTCATCTGCTGCTGCAGAGTGCAGTGTTGGTGATCCACTAGTCTGGTTCCATTCGCCACCACTGAGAACAGTTCTGACTCGAACGAAGCGATTTACACCAAGCCCTCTGAATGACTGTTTAACATTAACCAACTAACTATGCAAAGAATTTTAGAATACTGGTGGAGTTCCCCGGTAAGTGCTATGTGTAGGGAACCTGAGTAGATCTGATCCTGTAACTCCACACAAGAACGACAAACAAAAGCCGGTAAAATAAAGTCCTTCCACAAAGTTCCAGATACAGAGCTCTGCGCGTCTCTCCTCTCTCTCACAAAGCGTAACAACATACGCCACACTCGGAATAAAGGAATATCATTAATCTGTACTTACAGTCAGTTTAAACCCTTCACATCATCAGCACCAGACTCCAATCACAGCAGCGCGTTCACACGTTCAATCACTTCTTCTGTCCTGGAACTGAACAGTGCCCTGACTCGCACTGACCTCTAGCGGAGAGACTCAGCACTGCACCCAGACAAACAACGCTCAATCACTTCTTCTGTTCTGGAACTGAACAGTGCCCTGACTCACACTGACCTCTAGCGGAGAAACTCAGCACTGCACCCAGACAAACAACGCTCAATCACTTCTTCTGTTCTGGAACTGAACAGCGCCCTGACTCACACTGACCTCTAGCGGAGAAACTCAGCACTGCACCCAGACAAACAACGCTCAATCACTTCTTCTGTCCTGGAACTGAACAGCGCCCTGACTCACACTGACCTCTAGCGGAGAGTGAGAGTGAACACTCTCTCAGTTCTGGGTTATTCTAGATCAGTACTGTATAGAACTGTACATTTTGATCCTTGTTGTGCTCGTGTTGCTATCCAGTGTGGACCAGAGGGGGATGGGTTCCCCTTTTGAGTCCTGGTTCCTCTCAAGGTTCTTCCTGTGGCTTGCTCATTGGAATCTTGGACCTGGATTCTCTGTAAAGCTGCTTTGTGACAGTATGTCTTGTGTGCTGGATGGTGTTGGTTGATCGCTGCCACATGCTGTACCACCATCTGTGATGCAGGTTCATCATGGCTGTAGTTCACAGCAACAGGGCTGTGAATCTTCAACAAACCTGTTGTCAGTCTTTCTACACCACACAACCCTGCAAGTGCTGGGGTGACCTGCTGGGGTGAACATGATGACTTGAGTGCTGGGAACTGCCTTGTTGTTGTGTGCCCTGGATATGGATGGGGCCCTTTTTAACATACGCTGTGGGTAGGCTGTGATTATGACTGACCCTCCTTAGAAATATCATAAGCCAGATAATCAAACAGGTTAGTCTCAACATGCTATAACATCATCTCTATCTCAGAGCAAAAGACCGTTTGCTAACATAACCACCAAAACTAGCGTTTGTTGTTGCTGTAGAAACTCTGAGAAGCATCTGATTTACACCAGCACTAGACATTTTACAGCATTAGTCACACATGACACCAGTGAGAAGGATGCTTAAACCCCCCCCACCCACACACACACCCACACACCATCATAAATCTTCTGGGGTTGGGGATGATGGTATATGGACATACTGCCAATCAAACCAACCTGTCACTCAAATCATTCCGTCACAGACAGTCATGAGCTAAGATGTTACAAGGGTAATATTTATGTAGTATTTAAGAGTGAATTTCTTGAACTTTACTGGGGAGTAAACTGACGGATATCCTTCTACAAGGCTTCTGTGGAAAGTGAGGGAAATTCTTGTTCCATTTATAGACCATTATAGACCATTGTTCCATTTATGAATAATGGTTAATTATGGCTGGTATGGAGATGGTGATTCTTACACTTTCTAACGCTCCTATAAGGAGTTTCCTCTGACAGAACAACTGTAGTAGCTTCTATATAAAGAAGTAATTTTGGTAAAATCCTGTTTATAATATGATTCTATTCTTTCCATTAAATATTCCACTAAAATTGATATACAAAATCATCGTAAGACAATTTTTAAATAGTCTAAAGATTATACCACCATCAAACAACTCTTTTTTAGGTGTGTTCCTAAGTAAACATGGTGATTATTCCCTAAAATACAGGAGTCGGGAGAAGAAACATGCATAAGGGCAAATTCCCAACATTCCAAAGCTTGTTTATGGAAGTTAGATAGGTTTACAGTGAGTTTCCTGAATTTAAAAACCTCATTCGTCTAAAAGCACATGTGGGATATGAAAACCCTAGTAAAGTATCCCCCTTTATTCCTGATCCAGTTCATTTTAAATATCTGATTTATGGTATTCGATCATTCGATTGTTCAAAAGAGGCAGAAACAGCCTACAGCCTGCAGGTCAGGGTTCAGAGGTAACCGCTGGCCATGCGCCTGACTGCCCTGAGAAGCATTTCTTTGTTCGTTTGATGAGGGGCGGAGCTAAAGTGTGACTTATTCGAGATGGGCGGAGTTGGACGCGCTGGACGTCCAGCTCCGATTTCCGTAGGCTGCAGTCAGAGCTTCTCGGTCATGCGCCCCCGCGTGGCTGCTCTTTGAACTGCAGGCCTCGTTTGCGCTGTAAGAGAATGACGTGACGCGAGTGTGTATCCCGGTAGAGTCCAGGCGGGGGCGCTGTGGTTCTCCAGAGACAGAAGAGGAGGAGAAGAAGTGTCTGCGGTATCAGAGAGAGGCGCAGGAGCAGGTCTGCTGAAGGTAAACAGCTGTTTATTCCTCTGTTTACTGAGAGGGGAGGAGGACTGCTCTCCTTCTGAGGAGTAAGGAGTGAGGTGTGTGAGCTGACCGGGCTGAGCTGAGGAGGCTAATGTTAGCGCTGAGCTCAGATTCTGATGGAGGAGGTGTTAGTAGTCGAGCTGCTGGAAGCTAGTGGAGCTAACTCAGCTGTGTTTGGTGTATCTGTAGTATCTGAGTGTTTTAGGTTCCAATACTTAATCCTGTGCTCTAGAAGTGGGCGTGGTCTCTGTACAGTCTGGGTTGTGGGATTCTCTGTACATTTTGGGTGGGGGTGGTTACTGTACAGTCTGGGTGGGGATTCTCTGTACAGTCCGGGTGGGGGGTTCTCTGTACTGCCTGTACAGACACACTCAGACTACTGTGTTGAGTACACCTAACTGGTTTTAATGTCCTCAGACAGATTTTAACTTCCCATTAATTACACAGAAGACTGATTGGTTCTGATGTTGATGGTTTAGTTGAAGATGTTGTTGCTAACACTGAGAAGTATACACTAAGCTCAATTACAGCGCAACTTACAGCTTAAGGAGTGAAAGACTGAGTGAAAAACGAGTGATAAACAGCAGCAGTCTGTCCACAATACTGTCCACTGTATAGTGTGGGTGAGGGGACCCTAACCACCCACAGCTCCCATTCAGTGAGACCGTAGCTAACTCCCACAGCTCCAGTTCAGTGAGACTGTAGCTGACACTCACAGCTCCAGTTCAGAGAGACCAATCACTAACACCCACAGCTCCAGTTCAGTGGGACCGTAGCTGACACCCACAGCTCCAGTTCAGAGAGACCGTAGCTGACACCCACAGCTCCAGTTCAGTGAGACGTTGCTGATACCCACAGCTCCTGTTCAGTGAGACCATAGCTGACACTCACAGCTCCTGTTCAGTGAGACCATAGCTGACACTCACAGCTGGGTTTAGTGAAAGGATGACTCATGGAGGACATCACTGCTTGCTGAACCCATGTAATCGTGGCTGTTGGGTCAGTCAGGTACAGAGATAAGGCCCATCCTTGCTTGCTTACATCACATGTGCGGTCAAGCGTGAAACTGGAATCATTAGCATGTCTCACGATGTCAAACCTACACACCAAGTTTCATTCCTGTGGGTTCCTTTTCTTCTGGGTGCAGATATTCTTTTGATGATGAGTGTGTATGAAAATGTTGGGCCAGGTGATTCCCAAACAGATAATTTAATAAAATGTTGTGCTGTAATTTTCGCAGACCAACCAAGTTTTTTGCATTTCGCATTAATTTTTTCCTCTCTTTTCTCTTCCAGAATGCTCTCTTCGAAGTCTTCACCAGCTCCTAGTGTCCTGCACAGCTGCAGTTCTCTTCCACAAACACATGAAGAAACTTCTCCATTAGGAATACATTATACTTTTTAGATCCAGAGATACAGAATGTGGGAATATGGCGTCAAGAAGCTTCGGTACTGAAGCATCCCCTTCTGCTCTCACCATGACCACATCTCGCGTTCCAACCCCAAAGAGTACAGGCAAAAAAATAATCCATGACTGCTCAGAGTGTGGAAAGAGTTTTTCTAAACAGAGTCATCTCCAAAGACACCAGCGTATCCACACAGGAGAGAAGCCATATCAGTGCTCAGAATGTGGGAAGAGATTTACTGTACAGAGTCATCTCCAAACACACCAGCGCATCCACACAGGGGAGAGGCCGTATCCCTGCTCGGAGTGTGGGAGGAGTTTTACTGTACAGAGTCACCTCCAAAGACACCAGCGCATTCACACTGGAGAGAAGCCATATACCTGCCCCGACTGTGGACAGAGTTTCACTGTACTGAGTCATCTTCAAACACACCAGCGCATCCACACAGGGGAGAGACCGTATCCCTGCTCGGAGTGTGGACAGAGTTTCACTAGACAGTGTCATCTCCAAACACACCAGCGCATTCACACAGGAGAGAAGCCGTTTCACTGCTCCGAGTGTGGAAGGAGTTTTAGTCAGCGAGGTAGTTTCCAAAGACACCAGCGCACTCACACGGAGGAGAAGCCATACCACTGCTCAGAGTGTGGGTGGAGTTCTAGTACACTGACTAATCTCCAAACACACCAGCGGATTCACACTGGAGAGAAGCCGTATCACTGCTCCGAGTGTGGACAGAGTTTTAGAGAAAGTGGTGCCCTCAAAACTCACCAGCGCGTTCACACTGGAGAGAAACCATATCACTGCTCTGAGTGTGGGAAGACTTTTAGAATAAGTGGTTCTCTCAAGAAACACCAGCGTGTTCACACAGGCGAGAAACCGTATACCTGCTCTGAGTGTGGGAAGAGCTTCACAGAAAGTGGGTCTCTCAGGAAACACCAGCTCATTCACACAGGAGAGAAACCTTACACCTGCTCCGAGTGTGGGAGGAGTTTTAGACAAAGTGGTGCACTCACAAAACACCAGCGTGTTCACACAGGAGGGACATCATACCCGACTGGGTCCGATCAAATCCTGATCGTTTTGAGTTAAAGATTTTTACATGTATTTTTATTAATGACTTTGATCATTTGTATAAATAAACAGGTAAATAATGTGTTTAATTCACAAAGCAAAGGAAACATGCTGTAAGAGAGGATGACCAGTTTGCCTACAGATGTGTGAGAAAATGATTTAAATAATTAAAAACACGTCTTTAAAGGTAGGAAGGTATGCAGATGTTTTCCTCTCTATGGTGCGGAATATGAAAGACTCAAGGAATTTGGAGAATTGTCGGTGCATAAAGGGACCAAGCCTAGACTGAATAACAGTGCTCTCTGATCCCTCGGTTGGTATTGCATCAATGCCTGTCCATAGAACCACATGGGCTCACTTGGGCAAACCTTTGTCCAGCACTTCAGTATGTCATTACTTCCACGAATACCACTCGGTTCTCTTGTTGTTTATTTTACTGCTCTGTTTTTGTCCACTTCTGTACTTGGCTAATGGCTAACCCCTTAGCATTCTGAAGTTTGCCTTGCACAGTCAGGATTCTGCCATTGGCAGACATGAGCTGGTCCTGCAGCAAATATAAACCCAGCTGCTGGCCCCAGCTGCTGGCCCTAGCTGCAGCCCTTGAATCCTCATTACCCCTTTGCCTAGATCCATGGGTAGTGCCCCTCTGCCAGCTCCTAAAGTGGTATGATGGGGACCTTGGGCATTGTAGGGGGTTTCTCCCCAATCTGCCTTTTAGCAGCTTCCTACAAGGTTCAACACTAAACAGTCTAAACTGGTCTGCATTATTTCACTACTCACAGGTCAGATGCTGGCCTCATCTGTCTGGGAGAACAACTCCGCCATGTGTGCTTTTGCAGATCTTTTTATGGCTGCCATGGAGGGTATGTTTGAAGAAGGGTTGCTGGGCTCTGCCTCCTTTGTATACAGCAGGGCAGGAATTCAGTGGCAGTCTGTGCTATACAGTTCTGCATTCTGCCTGCAGAGAGACGGCAAAAGTGTGAATGGCTACATTGCAGCAGATAGGTCATATGCCTGGGGCCTTAAACTTCTCCTTCTGGAAGTTTGTTCTCTCTCAGATCCTAAATAAACAGCCATGAAAGAGCACATCCAGCAGGCATTGTGTTTATACAGCAGAGCATGCAGGAGCAGGAAGAAGGATGGCATCTGAACAGATTACCAAAGGCTTTACTCTCAGATTGCCAGACTCTCTAGGTACCCAGATACACAGTAGTGCAGGTAGCCAATCAGAATGCAGAAGGCAGAATCCTGATAGTGTGGCCAGGTTAATACACTAAACATATCACACTAGACATCCATCTATGCGTGGGTGGAGTGTCTGTGGCTGAGACTACCAGGATCTCCTATCATTTGAGATCTTATGAGACACTGAAGCAAGCCTCACTTTTTGCCAAGCTGGATTTGAGCAGTGCCTGGTGTAGTAGGGTGAGGAAATAAATACAGTATTCCTTATTCCCTTGGACCACTACAAGTATCTGGTCATGCCTTAGGGGTTAATAAATGCACCCGCTGTCTGCCAGCAGTTCATTAATGATGTCCTGCAAGAGGCCCTCAATCATTATGATTCGAAACTGTTCTGGAGTGGCCTTGTCTCACCTCGGTCCATTTGGTTCAGTACTTTCTGGGCTTTAACACTTTCTCACTGTTTTACCCAGCTCTGATCTGAGGCGGCTTCATTTGGTCCCGATGAGGCTCAGCAACATTCAAAATGTGGTAATAAATGAAGTTGGCTGACCACCTGAATGAACGGAAGGACCAGGTTATCCTGTCAATGGATTTTTTTCTTCCGTGATGGCACTGCAACATTCCAGAATGACAGTGCTGAGACCCATCAGTTTCAGATTGTGACACAGTCGTTCAGGGAGTATGAGAAATCGTTTTCCACTATGAACTGGACACCACCTTGTCCTGACTCTACCCTTGAGAGTCTTTGGTATGTGCTGGAGAAGACTTCAGTTGTCCTGTTCAGCCAAAACATTAGTTTAATAAGGTCAATGGAATGTTACAGTGTGCACTTTATTTTTATACGTTAAAATAAATAAGAGGGACTGGGGTTTACAAAGTCAGACGAACATGTGAGGCCTGGTATGATGGCTATACTGGTCAAAAGAAATAATAAACAGTCACAAAAATTCCTAAGACTGGTGCAGGTGTTTTTTTCCAGCACACATTAACACCAGGCAGGACATGATAACGCTTGTAAAATGTAAAATAGTAAAATTCAATTTGAGAACACAATTTAGTTAATCTGTGATCAGGTGCATGTATGCTAATCTGTTTTATTGAGCTCCTAACTAATCTTACGTTAAGATAACATTACTTATTTACACTCTGTTTATAAATGTCAAAATCTACGTATATCTAAATTCTGAAAGTCAGTGGGTTCTTGCTTTACATCACATCTTCATGTTCCGGTTGTGAGTTGTTTGCATTAAAGGGCAGATGCTGAGCTCCTGTGCAGAGCTGAACTCTACTGGTGTTGGATCTGGAGCTTAGTGGGAGGTGTAATTTCAATCTCCACTAATCAGATTTGCTACCAGAGTCTTCCTGGTTTCCTCACTGAGATTCCAGCCTTTTTTTCTGGATTGTTTGCATACAAAAAAAAAACAGAACCAGATTCATCTTCCATTGTTCCTAGTTCCTAGACCTGAGAGTCTGAGTGTCTGAATGAAACCAGTGACCACTGTAAGGAGTTTATCACAGTATAGAAACCCTGAACATCAGTAACCGCTGCTAGAAGCCCACAGTGATGATCTATTAGGGAGAATAGAAGTGTTGAGTGTTTTAGAGGTGTTGGGTGTTTCAGAAGTGTTGAGTGTTTTATGTATAATTAGTCTATGAATAAATAACAGGATCATCAGATGGGTCAGCGGGGTGCAGGTAAAGCTCCCACAAAGCATAAGACAGCATGAACCTCCATGGTGGGTAAACTGGTCAGAAATGCTGGCAGGCAGTGGCACCCAGTAAAGGCAGATGAAGCATGTCTTGATTTTTGTATGTGACCATCATCCTCACACCAACATTTTCCAATGTTATCCTTAGATTAACATTTTGCTTGTCTAGTCACAAACAGAGTGTATGACATCATTTTATGCGGCTCCGCCAATTCAGATTCTTTCCCTCTGCTGTGCTTCTGCATTGTGCTGCTCCTCTGTTTATGTTCAAGATCAACTACCATGCAAGTCATACATCTTTCTTATTATTATTGTTTTTGCTTAGTTTTAATCAGACATGGATTGTAACACGGCTGTATTTAGTGCTTTACTTTAGCATGGATGCTTCAGTAAAAAATACCAGAGAACTAGTTAAACGTAGTTAGCTAGCCAATTTGGTTAGCCGTTAAGCTGGGTTATCTAGCTAACAGCTACTTAAGAGTCATAGAAGCAGACGTTTTTCACTTTCCTGTTCACTTTAGTCAAATCTTTCTGTTTCATCTACGTCAAGTACTTAGGGTGATTAGTCAATAGTTACCTAACATTTCAAGTCAAGTAGTTTTTTATTGTCATTTCAACCATATACAGTGGAGCACACAGTGAAATGAAACAACGTTCCTCCAGGACCAAGGTGCTACATACAACAATAAACACAAAAGATACACAAGACAATTTACAATATACAAAACAGCAAACAATAAATACAGGGAGGGGGCAGATAGCCCACTGGTAGTGGGAGCAGTAAAGTGCAGTTATGTCCATTTTTTAAGATTAACATTGTTTTTAGCAGTAGTTATGTTCATATTTTGGTATAAATGTAAACATTGTACTCCTTAAGTTTATGTGTAGACAGATTTAAAGGATGAGATTGTGTGTGTGCGCGTGCGTGCATTCAGTCCAGTCACTGAAGTGTGTGCAATTATTCAGACCAGACTCAACAACTCTGGTGGTTAAGGAGTCTGATGGCTTGGGGAAAGAAGCTGTTGCACAGTCTGGATGTGAGGGCCCGGATGCTTCTGTACCTCTTTCCAGACGGTAGGAGGGTGAAGAGTGTGTGTGAGGGGTGTGTGTGGTCATCCACAATGCTGTTTGCTTTGCGGATGCAGCGTGTAGTGTAACTGTCTGTGATGGTGGGGAGAGAGGTACCGGTGATCTTCTCAGCCGTCCTCACTACTCGCTGCAGGGACTTGCAAACCGATACATCTGGCTACAGCTGGCTACAGCTATTCAGTTTAGCTAAAACTCCTAGGTTATGTATGTTTGAACATTTTTAGCATTGATTGAGCTTAGTGAATCATTAGCAGCTTTAGTTTGTAGTGTTATGCAGTTTCTATGATGACCTTAGGCTGTTACTACATAGGCAAAATCATTCTTAGGTTAACATAACTGAGGTTTATAATGATAACTATCTGTAGGTTGGCCTCAGCATATGCTGTCCCGACAGCTGACCCTACAGTTTGGTGGGGGTGTTTTGCAGCAAAGGCAAATTTTTTAAATGTCTGTGGATTAAATACATAGAGGAGTGAGGGCCAGTATGACTGTGGATTAGACACAGAGAAGTGAGGGTCAGTACGACTGTGGATTAGACAGAGGAGTGAGCGTGAGTACGGCTGTGGATTAGACATGGAGTGAGGATCAGTATGGCTGTGGACTAGACATAGAGGAGTGAGAGTCAGTACGGCNGAGGAGTGAGGGTCAGTATGGCTGTGGATTAGACACGTAGAGGAGTGAGGGTCAGTACAGTTTTGGATTAGACACACACTGGAGTGAGGGTCAGTACGGCTGTGGATTAGACACATAGAGGAGCGAGGGTCAGTACAGCTGTGGATTAGACACGTGTACTTTTCCACTCTGTTTGTTCTTAAAGCGTAGAAGATCTGAATTGTTTTGCGTTTTTCTGAAAGCCATACGATCAAAGAACTGTATACAAGCACACCATTCCTGATCAGACCAAACCAAAGTTGGAACAGCAATATCGCAAAACCTGCAGGACTAGTTACCAGGTACAATGTTTCAACCAAGAAGAAGAAGGAGATAAATCGGATAATACTGTTGTCTGTTGTGTAGAATAACAGTTTACCACTCATAGTAACCCAACACAGAACACTACTGAACCCTACCAACACTACTGAACACTCATAGACAAATAAATTAATACGAAATCAGTGATAAATATAATTTATACTTTATAGCAAAGACACAGGTGGTCGGCGTGTCTGCTGGGATGTTGGTGGGGTGTCTGCTGGGATGTTGGCGGGGTGTCTGCTGGGATGGTGTCAGGGTGTCTGCTGGGATGGTGTCAGGGTGTCTGCTGGGATGTTGGCGGTGTGTGTGCTGGGATGTTGGCGGCGTGTCTGCTGGGATGGTATGTATGATGATGGTTATATATACATACAGAGTCATATATGTATATATAACAGAAGGTGTATCTGCTGAACTCACAGCCAAGAACAGCAACATCATTCATAGACTGCAGTTAACCTACATCCTGCTCACTGTCTGGTGCAAGTTGAGTTAAGGTGGAAGGTTAAGGTGGACTCCCCATCCCTGAAGACGCATGGAAGACAAGCATCCAGACTATCCTGGCTCCCAGATGGTGGAATGATCTCCCACTGGCTGTCCGAACAGCTGAGCCTCTCACAGTCTTCAAGCACAGATCGAAGACCCATCTCTTTGTAAAGCAGTGAAGTGAGTGAGCACTAGTAGATGTGTATGTTGAAATACTTTGTTTTTGCACTTATACTGACCAAAACCTTCCTTCTATTTAGGTAAGCACACTGGGTTGGGTTGCCAGGTAGCGCACTTATGCTTATATATGTCTGTGTATTGTTCTGTCTAGGTATCAGCACTGGTCGTTGTTCAGGCAGTGTCTGAGCTCAGGGCGAGTTTTAGACTCTAACCTTCTTATACTAACTGGGAAACATTATCCAACAGAACACTAAGCAAGGTTGTAAGTCGCTCTGGATAAGAGCGTCAGCTAAATGCCTTAAATGTAAATGAATATTAAGGTGGAAGGTTAAGGTCTGAAATGTTAAGGTCAAAGAGAGAACAGTCTCCCTCCTTCTCTCTCTCTCTTACTCTCTCTCTCTCTCTCTTTCTATCCTCCTTCTCTCTCTTATTTTAACTGGGAGCATGGTGTCCAAACGCCCAGCGATTTGAGAGCCTGACACATCCGGTACAGAGTTATCCTGTATCCTGTATCCGGTACAGATCATCCTCTCTAATGTTCCCCTGGTTATCTCTAATGAGCTGATCACTCAGGAGCTGTCCCGGTTTGGTAAACGCATCTCGTTCATTAAACATCAGGTTGGTGAAGGAGGTGCTGTCCCCTTTCTCTAAAATTCCTGAGGTAATCACTCTGTGAGGGTCTGCATACTCTCTGTGTTTAGTGATGATGGTGAAGATGAGGATGAAGATTATTTATTATTTATTTACTCTACAGGATCATTCAGTAATGTAGAAGAACACATTCCACCGCTGGAGGTCTGGAGAACCTGGATACAGGAAAAAGTTGGGAAATGCATTCCTCCATCCATCTTGTCTCATCTGGACTGTAACTCCTCATGCTTCAACCGGCAAACTCAGATACAATCACACAGCATGGCTGCTTCTTACAGGCTGCTGTTGGGGTTGTGATGGAGCTGCTCCTCTCTTCAGTCTCTCCAGGGTCAAACGCTGAGTGGAGCTGCTCCATATGGTCCAGGGGTTTGGGAAACTGGAGAGACATGTGCAGACTGCAGAATGTCCGAAAACATAATACACACATAAACAAGATTGTTCTTCAAGGGTTCTTTCACAAACATAGTGGTTCTGTATAGAATCATGAACACTTAAAGAGCCCTTTGCATGATGTGTTTTATCATTATAAAAGGGTTCCTCAAAGTGAAGGAGAACGTGCTGTAGATTGTTCCATATAGAACCTTTTAAAAGTGCTTCAATATAGCTTGTGACCATAGTAGAACCTTTCTTCATTCTATACAGAATCCTTTAATCATGGAGAGGGTTTTTCAGGTGTTCCTGGTTCTAGATAACGTGTATATTGTCTGGTTTTGGTCGATAGCTGGTATGAAGGCGTGTTAGTTTGTTTTCTGTATTGATGAGTATTGATTATATGATTACTCCTGGGTAGAGCTATTCAGCGGTAGTGGTGGTTTGATATTTACATTTACATTTAGCTGACGTTCTTGTCCAGAGTGACTTACAAGGTTAACTGTTTACAGGTAGGCCAGTGCAGTGTGAGGAGTCTTGCCCAAGGACTCTTATTGGTGTAGCACAGCATAGTCACCTATACAGGGATCGAACACCAGTCTCCCACATGTAGTGGTGGCTCCCTGGTGGGTAGTGGTGTTATCCGCTGAGCTACACCAACCACCTACTGATTGATATGTGTCACGCCTGTGGGCATGCCTGTATCCGCCGCCCCTTCGGACTCCAGCTCCCAGAGTACACAGCCCGATGACGTCACACCCACATGCACACGCTCCGCCAATCCCCCTCGATCTAACTCCCCAGTCTACTGATTGCTGTCAGGTGCAGGAAGTGTTTATAAACCACACACACACATACACAAAAAAAAGTTCTGCCATTACTTATTCTGAGCATTCCATTCTACTCTTTGTCTCTACGGCTTATTGACCTCCTGTTTTTCTTTGACCTTTCTCTCGTGCTTGTTCCTCTTGGCTATTCTCTGGATCTTGACCCTGTTTCTCTGGTTTTATGGCCCTGCTCTCTCCTCCGGTTTAGTCTGCCTTTCTCTCTCTGTCCTTCCGGTTTTCGACCCTGGCTTTCCCACTTCATTATGACCAGGTTTAGTCCCCGTGCCTTGCTGTACCGTTCTTTGTTGTTGTGTGAAGCATCTGATCTGTTTAATAAACTCCCTTGTTGCTTTGGCTCAGCAGCCGTCGCGCCCCGTTCTTTGCATCTGACAATATGACTGTTGTTTACTGTCACTGATACTGTAGTGTTCACTGCTGAATTAGAATAAACCAGAATTCACATGTTCGTCCATCATCACTGATACAAACATTTTTGATCTGCGGGTTCTTGTTCTGCTCTCTGAGTTCTATACTAAAGGACATTTAGAAAGGGTTCTTTATGGTGTTCTTGTTCTGGTAGGCACTGGATACTTTATGCTCAGTAGATGGCTGTTTCAGGACTTGACTAAATATGTGTGATATAAAATTAGAGCCCTGATCTCTCTAGCACTGTATGCTGAAATGGTTACTCCATGACAGGTGTTGGCTGGAGTGGAGTGGGGGAATTTTAAACCTGGCCAATAGAAATGCTTTAAAATACGACTGTATGCTTTTAAGGGTGCCCAAATGAGCAGCCAAGCAATTCCAAATGCCAAGAAGAAACAACATTCCAGGTACTGGCAATCCAGAACAAACGGCTACCCGTACAAATCCAGAAACCAAATCAGACGACGGAAACACAGAAGCAGTGGGGTTTTAACATGTTCCATTCCAACTCCCTGAATAAACTCATCTGAACCACAATATGTAGCATCACAGTGCTGCATATAAACACCAACAAGTATAAAGGACCAGCACAACACACACTAACAGACCACCATGTCAGTGTCACTGCACTGCTGAGAATGATCCACCACCCACATCATACCTGCTCTGTGGTGGTCCTGTGGGGGTCCTGACCATTGAAGAACAGGGTAATACAGTATACAGAGAAATGGATGGACTACAGTCTGGACCTGTACAACTACATGTGTCTGTGTCCAACGCAACAGATGCATTTTCTGCTGGAGTGGAACTTTTCTCTGATTGTTGTTTTGAGCTCTAGAGAAATTTGAGGCACTTAAAGATATGTTGCTGCAGCTTTGTGGCATTCTTCACATACCCCTTTCCACAATATTTACACAAAAAGAAAGACTTTCCATCCACATTATGCACATGGCATTTTTCTGTCGAATAAAATGACAAAGTGTAAAAAAACTTAAGCTAATAGTCTTCAAAATGTTAATTAAATAATTAATAAGTATTCATTATTGGTTACAGAAACCCGTTGAGGCAAAAAATATAGGTAGCTAGCCTATGCTAGCCTTGGTAAGCCAACCTCTTGCTAGCCTGCTAGCCTTGGTAAACTAGTCTCTTAAATGAAATTGCTCATTAAGCTTTTCTGATTTACCAGATAGCAAGCAACTGTAAGATTACACCTTGATTTAATAGTTGCTTAAATGTTTCAGTGCTATTACTGTCAATAAAATTATGAACCTTGTCAAAACTTACCTGACTTTAGGGAGTCCTTGGGTCCATATGTGTGCCTTCAATAGTGGTGAGTGTCAGGTTTCTAGAAATCATCTGGACATATGCTGTACATGTGATGGAGGAATAAACAGTGAATGCAGGTGGTGTGGTCTCAATAGCCCTTCAGTGTGTAATGTGCCATGTGCCTGGGATTGAGGAGCATCTTTGCTATTCAACTGTTTTGGTATCATATCTAATTATTTTAGCCAAGATTATGGTTCAGTATATTTTATACCAACTATATGTAAGTTTCTCACCTTTAGCTTTGAATATTCCCATTTTATTCCCAGTAATTCCCGTTAATTCCCATAATTACCCGTTAATTCCCATGGTAAATTTCCCAATTCCCGGAATTATGCAACCCTACACAGGACACTTTTCTACTTCACGTAAGTGCACCTTAAATGAACGCGGGTCCAGAGAAGACAGCCGTGCTTATGGATCTGGTTTATATCTAGTTCCTTTTTTAAATTATGGTTCTGAAAGGATTCTGTTTTCATACCCAATCCTTTTACTGACCTCTCACTATCAATGTTTCACCAGGTGTTTTTTTAGAATTACAAAACTTTTCTAGTCTTTTGTTGCCTCATACCAACTTGCTGACTCCAAATTTAAAACAGACATATTTTTCAAAAGACAATAAAATCTATTGTTTATTTATCTACATTTATTTGTTATAACATTTCATGTCAATGTTGTCTTTGAAATATATAGGGTTTAAATGATTTGCACATTCTTGCATTTGGTTTTCTTTACTTTTTGCATAGCGTCGCAACTTTTTTGGAAGCTGGGTTGTGATCTTTGTCAACAATTAAGTTTATTTTTGTGCACAGATTTTTGTGATTTTATTGTAATATGTGTTAATGGAAACTCTAAAACTACATGATGATATTGAACATGCTGTTGTTTCCCTGTTTTCATCAGAAGTGTCTCCTTGTTGAAATCAGCACTGAAGGGAAAATTTCAGAAAATTAATTAAAGAATCTCACAGCATGGAACTTCCACCCTTCTGAATGAGATCTACACAGAGCTCTACATTACAGAGGGAGGGAGTGGAGAGGTCAATACTGAACATGAGGTCAGACAGATTGAGACAGCATCCAGGAGACCAGCGACACAGGACAGACCTATCACATGTAATGACCTGTTTAAAGATCAGTCCATCAGAACTGTGCTGACTAAAGGAGTTGCTGGAATTGGAAAAACAGTCTCTGTGCAGAAGTTCATCCTGGACTGGGCTGAAGGAAAAGCCAATCAGGACGTCCTCTTCATATTTCCACTTCCTTTTAGAGAGCTGAATCTGATGAAGGAGAAGAAGTTCAGTTTGGTGGAACTTCTTCATCAGTTCTTCAGAGACACTGAAGAATTGAAACCAAGCGACTATGATCACTACAAAGTCCTGTTCACCTTTGATGGTCTGGACGAGTGTCGACTTCCTCTAGATTTCCAGAACAATCAGAGCTTATTTGATGCAAGACAGTCAGCCTCAGTGGATGCGCTGCTAACAAGCCTCATCAAGGGGAACCTGCTTCCCTCTGCTCTCCTCTGGATAACTACTCGACCAGCAGCAGCCAGTCAGATCCCTCCTGAGTGTGTTGACCAGCCAACTGAGATACGAGGTTTCAGTGACCCTCAGAAAGAGGAGTACTTCAGGAAGAGAATCAGAGATCAGGACCTCGCTGGAAGAATCATCTCCCACATGAAGTCCTCAAGAAGCCTCTACATCATGTGCCACATCCCAGTCTTCTGTTGGATTGCAGCCACTGTTCTAGAGAGAGTGTTGCTTGGAGCAGAGGGTGGAGAGATCCCCAAGACTCAGACTCAAATGCTCACACACTTCCTGATCTTTCAGATCAAACACAAGGACCAGAAGTACTATGGAAAATGTGACCCTGGTCCTCAGCAGACTAGAAAGATTATTCTGGCACTGGGAAAACTGGCTTTCCAACAGCTGCAAAAAGGAAATCTGATCTTCTATGAGGAAGATCTGAGGGAGTGTGGCATTGATGTCAGAGAAGTGTCAGTGTACTCAGGAGTTTGTAGAGATCTTCCGAGAGGAGTTTGGGCTGCACCTGGGGAAGGTGTTCAGCTTTGTGCACCTGAGTGTTCAGGATTTTCTGTCTGCTGTATATGCTTTTATTTCCCTCATTTCTGAAACAAAAATGTTCTAACAGGATTTTCTGGTTTCTTCAGAAAGTTAACAATGTTTGACTTCCTCAAGACTGCAGTGAACAAGGCCTTACAGAGTGAGAATGGACACTTGGACCTTTTCTTGCGATTCCTCCTGGGTCTCTCACTGAAGTCCAATCAGACTCTCTTACGAGGCCTACTCACACAGACAGCAAGTACTGCTCACAAAAAAGAGGAAACAGTGCAGTACATCAAAGATCAAATCAGGAAGAATCTCTCTCAAGAGAAAACAATCTATCTGTTCCACTGTCTGAATGACCTGAATGATCATTCTCTGGTGCAGGAAGTCCATACATACCTGAACAGAGCAGGGTCCAATGGTCTCAGGAAAGCTAAGTTCTCTCCTGCTCAGTGGTCAGCTGTGGCGTTTGTGATGCTGAATTCAGATGATGAGCTGGGTGAGTCTGACCTGAGGAAATATGATCCATCAGAACAATGTCTTCTGAGGCTGCTGCCATTGATCAAAGCATCCAGAAAAGCTGTGTGAGTATTTAGATTGATAAATATTGTACTACACTCTTTTTGTGTAAATTGTAACAAATTAATCTTAAATTAATAATTGTACAGTTACAGGAATGCATATGGCAGGTGATATGAATTTTAAACTCAATCATTCTTTAGCTCTCATCGACTGTCGTTCATTCTGTGTTCAAGGTCTTCTAGAGATCTTAGTACATGAGGGGGAGAGACAATCCATTAAGCACATTGGGGATTTCTTTTGTGTGTCTAATTAGTAATTATTTATAAGGTTGAGTACTTGTAATATCTACAGATAACTTAGCAGCAATGGTCACAAATCTACTTTCTACACCAAACGTTATATCGCCAATTTGGGCATATTTTGCCTTTTAGCCAGACAACAAAGCCAGCAGGCAAATTTGGATAAGACAGAATGCAAAATTTATAGGTAAAAAGTATCTGTTTACATTCATCTGTTTACATATGTTGCATCTGATTCATGTTCCCTTGTTCCCATGAAACAATTGAAAGGAAAAGGGTGAAAAAGTGCTATGCTTAAAAAAAATTCAAGCTTTATACATGCCATATTGAAAGCGGAGCGAGGCTGTACATGCTCAAACTGATGCAACTGTTGCACCCTTCAAATGTTTGTGCAGTGAGCATGCAAGTAAATGAATTTGAAGGGAGATTTGCTTAGCAGGTTTGCTTCTGCAAGCACATATATGAATATCATATCATATCACTTTACACAGAAAATAAATGTAGATTCACATAAAGTATCATTTTGATGCAAAGCTTTTAAGCGTCAGTATGAAGCTTTACACCCTTCATGAACCTTTTGTTTTCTGTAGTTGCAATGTTGTTTGGTGCTAATTTCTGCTTGGTGAACGCACCTGATGACTTGATTTATTTACTCATCTAGATCAGAGCAAATCCAGCACTATTTAATGTGTTGGTATCCGCCATATAAAGAAAAAGGATTTGTAAATTTACACAATCTTAATATTTTCTTCAAAGCAGTCATTTGTCCAAGATAGTGTCCAAAGTTTATTTTATTGTAAAGCATGTTTTTTATTTTCAAATCTACCACACAAAGTACATATTTTTAGTTTGAACTGACTAAATAGTTGCTAGTTTCTTTGCAAAGGCAAAAATCGAAGTCAAAATACAAGCGGAGAAAATGGTAACAGGAGGTCATAAACACAAATACAAAAGGCTCGGTACGTACTGATAACAGAGACTATACTTCGCAATGAGGGTCACAAACAACACAGTATAAATAGGAAGTATCACAGGTGTATCAATCAAAACTCAGGCAAAGCCGATCTGTAATTGGCTGCCAGTTGGGAGCGTACTGTCACATGATCGCTAGATGGATCTTGGGAAATGGAGTCCGTGGAATTGTTGTTAACCCGTGATGGGCTGGACGGAAGTGTGACATAATTCTTATGTCTTGAAACTGTAAAAGCTATGTTTAATGTGTTAAAGAAGTAAATGGTTACAAACATCTGTGTACTTATTTCTAGAGGCATTTATACAGTAGTATAGAAAGCAACACCAATTCATCCTAATTTTTGTGAGAAAAATGTAGCATGTACATGTACTGTACTTACACTGTCATTACAGACTAGCTGGCTATAAGCTCACCACAAAGTCCTGTGAAAAACTATCATCAGTTCTACAATCAGTACACTCCTTTCTGAAAGAGCTGGACCTCAGTTACAATAAACTACAGGATTCCGGAGTGGAGCTGCTCTCTGCAGGACTGAAGAGTTCACACTGCAAACTGGAGATATATAAAAATGTTATATTTTATTGCCAAAATAAATTTAAAGCAATTTGGAGTGGGAAAAAACATATCTACAGTCTACAAACATCCAGAGTACTTATTTCCAGATGGAACAGATTAACAGTAACACATTGTGAATACATTGTCCATTATTCTTATTAGTTTTTTACATTGTAAATGTGTCATGTGCTGTATTTATTCTGTCTTTATAGAGTAGCTGGCTGTCATCTCACCACATCATCTTGTGAAACATTATCACCATCTCTACACTCAGTAAACTCTTTCCTACAGGATTCAGGAGTGGAGCTGCTTTCTGCTGGACTGAAGAGTTCACATTGTAAACTGAAGATACTAAGGTAAGCAGGTTCTGTAAAATTAATCCTCATGTCACACCTGCAACACTGACCAGACGCTTGCAGAGTTAAAATACAAATCATTTTATTATACAAGACCGTAGTATAGAGCAGGCTAAACAGACAGCACAGAACAAGCAAAACGGGTCGAACAAACCAGAGGGGAAGACGAGATCGGAGTAGAGAGACAGTCCAGGTGCGAAGCCGAAAAAAACACTCCAACCAGGCAAACAAATCCAATAGGGCAAGTGTAACAGAGTAAGAAAATAACCTTTTTTTTATGAATTTCATAAAATTAAGCACTTTAATTCTTTTAAATGAAGTTTTAGTGCCCCTTAGTGGCAAATGGTGAACTGCAGCTATGCTATACATGGTCCTTCTGAGCCACCGTCCCTCAGCAGCAGTCGTGATTTTCAGCGCTGTGGGTAGGTGCTCAGCTTCGTGTTTTATGGATATATAAGGGTTAAAAACACGTTTTAAGTTAAAAATACTGCTCTTACTTAGACTATAAGACATATTTAAAAGTATTTTCATGGAGAATCCATTGTTTTAGGTCATAGTTAGGAGTTTATGAGCTTCTTTCTCGTTTCTCTGTTAAAAGTTGAGTGAGGCGACCCAGAGGCTCCATTTTCCCTCCAGTTTCTGTAGGTAAGCTAGCGGTATATGAGCTAAACTATTATTTTTCCCTAATAAGAAATAGTTTTGCTTATCTACCCAGCTTGGTGTTAGCTGCAGTCGCCACTCCGCTAAGAAAAGTATAAAAAATATACATATTGTCTTCCAGGTATGTTTTTCACAAATATTTTTTATAGTAATCTGTTAATGTTCATTTATATTTTAAAGAGGTTTGTGAAAGGTGCTCAGGTCCATCTATTTTAATGTATTTTCTTTTTGTACAAGTTCATAGTGATAATGCAGGGACAGTATATATGCGAAGAATTTCAGAGCTGTGTTTTATATTCTTAGAAGTTATTGTTTATAAAGTCATATAGTAGACAGTTTTATAAGTCTGCTGTCATATATGCGCTGTTGTGCAGAAGTCGTGATTTTCAGCACTGTGGCTTGGTGTTAGCTGCAGTCGCCACTCCACCAAGAAGAGTATTAAAAATATATATATTGTCTTCCAGTGGTGTTTACCATGTTTAATAAAAGATGGAAGAATGGGCGAGTGTGTGCATGTGCCAATTCCTGTTCCACTGGTGAGGGGTATTTACAAGGAAGCTGAGACCACATACGAATCCGTCACACAAGCAAAAGAGGGAAACCAGCAAAACGTAGCAAAAGGTCAAACTACGAGAAAAGCTAGATAGAAACTAGAGAACGCTCGTTAATCCAAAGAATTGGTAATACCTCGCAAAGTGAAATAGCCTGAGAACCCATATATATACACAAACATACCTGATTAACCGCAGGTGTAAGCAGTTAGAGCTCTGGAGACAGTGAACGGAGGACACGATTGGCCGCTGGAGCGCACGTGGCCATGACGTCACGGAGCTGGGTATTTTGGGAATTGGTGTCCGGGGGAGTGATAGAGACGGGGAAGAGCACAGAAGTGTGACACCTCAATACATTTCAATTACATAGATACATAATACACCCACTGGCCACTCCATTAGCTCCACCTCCTTGTATCTACACTTATTGTCCATTTTATCAGCTTCACGTGCCCTACAGGCACACTGTAATATGATTACAGACTATAGTCCATCTGTTTCTCTGTATACTTTATTACCCTGTTCTTCAGTGATCAGGACCCTCGCAAGACCACCACAGAGCAGGTATTATGTGGGTGGTGGATCATTCTCAGCACTGCAATGACACTGACATGGTGTGTGTTGTGATGGTATGAGTGAATCAGACATAGCGGTACTGCTGGAATTTTTAAACAATGTGTCCACTCTTTTAGAGACTCCTTCCATGCATCGGTGTGCTCAGGTGGTCCAGGTTTTCCACTAAGAGCTGCTGGGGAAATTTTAATGAAATATTCAGATGTAGACCTAATGAACTGACATTATGTGAAGGTCTAAAATTGTATTTAGGTAAAATCACAATCAGGTCAACATTTGTTGTGTGTAATCACTTCTTCTATTCTGAGCAACTACCCAAACTGGGATTATTTACACCATATAACACCCTGTTAATGCATTTATAATGTATTAAGAATACAGGATTCATCGGTTAGGAAAATCAAGTCGATGTGACTGTCCAGTATATACTCCTGCGGTACAGATGCTTTGTTGGAAGGAGAGTGAACATTCAGCAATGAAATAGTGGTATCAGGAGGTATCAGGGACAGTGCGCAGATTACACAGATTAGCACAACGACATGAAGTCTGAACGTAGTCCAGATTGAACATATATTAGTCCCATTAGAGTAGTGGACACTTTTGTTGTGGTACAATCTCGGGCCCCGATGAACATAGCGATGACAACACGATATACCAGTTCTACTGGCAGCTGTAGCAGTGGTTTTAGTGAGGCGGTAAGAGTTATTGAATTTGTGTTATTTGGTAGCCGTATAGAACATAAATTGTAGACTGTCTGCGCAGGGTTCTGTGCATTGCTGATCTTGGGGAAAAAACAGGGAAAACTGGAACACCTAACAGCAGCGCCAACGTGATTAATGACAGCATTATTAAATGAGAAAGTGCATATAGTCAGCAACAGGTTGTCACGCTCCCTGGCCCTCCCGGACTCCACTTCCCAGAGGGCTTCGCCCAATGACATCGCACCCACGTGTTCACAGCCTGCCAGCCAGACTCGCTCTCGGTCACCTGAGTTCTAGCGTCAGCTGACTCATCACTCACATACATAAACCCCTCACTAACGTTCGCTTATTGCGAGGTTTTGCCGAGCGTTCTATCTCTGTGTTGGTATTCTCTGTTTTCAACCCTTTTTGTGCCCGAATTCTCTTTTCGGCTTATCCCCTTTTGACCTGGTTCGCTGTATCTTTCTTGCTTTGATCTTCGCTTCCGCCTTTCTGACTTCCTATTTGCCTAGTCCCTTTAACTGGTTTGCTCCGCTGACTGCTTTTCTGGTTCTTGACCTCTCGCCTGTCCCTGACCCTGCCTCTCACCTAACCCTTTTGTACATTGTTGCGATTTGCTGTTTGGCTTGACTGTCTCTATGTGTAATAAACCTGCCTGTCATTTAACTCTGCTCACGTCGTCCCGGGTTCTTTTGTTTCTAACACAGGTGAGGCAGCTACACTCACTCAGTCGGCATGCAGAGAAATGTAGCATGCAGTGAAGCAGCCACATTCAGTCAGCATGAAGGGCAGAATAGATGCAGTGAAGCCACCACATTCAGTCAGCATGAAGGGCAGAATAGATGCAGTGAAGCCGCCACATTCAGTCAGCATGAAGGGCAGAATAGATGCAGTGAAGCCGCAACGTTCAGTTGGCTAGATGCCAGCGATACTCTCACCTGGAAATTATGTCAACATGAAACAACCAACACCACCTTCTGTATGCTGATATCATGTTTGATATTAGTCTGTTGATATATATGTTGCAAAATCTGGATCTTGCTGTAATTGCACTGAACCGCAGCTGTTTTTACTGCATGTAAAAGTCCCTCTTTTTCTTTTTCTGCAGATTGTCTTATTGTGTGGTTACAGATGAAGGCTGTTCTTCTCTGGGCTCAGCTCTGAAATTAAACCCAGTCCACATGAGAGAACCTGTCCTATAATCATCCAGGAGAGTCTGGAGTGAAGCTGCTCTCTGATCTGCTGGAGGATCCGCACTGGACAAACTTCGGTGAATTACCGACTTATTGTCTCTATACACGGACTGAGTGTAAAAATACACATTGTGCACATTAATGACTGTACTGTGATGTTTTACTGTAGATGTGTTAATAATTATTGTAATGTTAGTAGCAGTAGTAAAAGCAATATTAATATAGTAGTAATAATATTTATTAAACTGACAGTATAAGTATACACATGTAATTCTCTATACCTTTATCTGAACTGCAAACACTGAGAGTTTTAATGATACTTTGACTCTAATTATGATCTACACCCACCCTGAATACATTTACTGTTCAGTAACTATCTTCTTTATCAGATACAAATAGTTTATCTACACTCACCCTGAATTTATTTACTGTTCAGTAACCGTCTTCTTTATCAGATACAGATAGTTTATCTATGCCTATCTGAGTTTTACACAAACACTTGTTCATATCCCACTACTATTATTGTTGTTAAATATTATACTTATCTATTACCGCTAATGCATGTTTATTTTTTGCTAAATGTTTTATACTGTTCTCCAACTCTTTATCAAAGTTCATTTTGGAAGAGTTCAGAGTGGTTCTCTGGGTGGACGACCGCAGGATTAATTTCCTTCTGTCCCTGTGTGCTAACCCTACTGTCTTTGCTTGATTTTTTAGGATTTTAGGTGACCTCTGCGGCAACACAATGGGAAAGGGAGACAGCGCTATCCAAGGTGTGGAGCGTCATGAGGGGGCCTCCACTCGTTGAGGTAAGGGTGGAAAGTCTTCCTCACTGAAGAACCTTTCCTCCTCTGTGGTGTCCTTAGTGCCCGCCTTTTCTTTCCACCACTCTGTATCTTTCCGCAGCATCTCTAAAAAGGTTTCCACACTTTTGATTGCCCCAGTGGTCCGCAGTGCCTCAGTTTCCCTCTTTATGTGTGCCTTATAGTGGTCTGTGAGGATGAGGCGTATAGTGTAGGACCAGTTTGTTGCATTGCCCTCCTACAAAGATTTTGTGAGGGGTGTCATGTTAGCTGGTTTCACCACCTCACTGAGGTAGCTGGTGAGGTTCCTGTTGGAACCTGCCCTGTGAGGGTAGAACTCGTGCTCATTAGACCTCCCAAAACGAGGTTCATGCCTGTTAGGATGGTCTTTGTAATCTATTTTAAAGTGTTGGGACTGAGGGAATTGTTACCTTTGTCCTGACCGTGGTCAAGCAAAATCCATTTTTGATTTGGCAAGTCTGGTGTTGCAACGTTTCAGTTTAGAATTAAACCTTCATCAGGCACAGACTTGCCGATGAGTCTGGTTTGCTCTATGAGGAGCTTTTGTTACGCCCCTGAGAGAGGGAAGCATAGAGAACATTTGCAGGAAACAATCACAGGACACCCTGAGTACTGCTCACAGCTGCATTACTTTCTGAGTGATTTGGTTTTGTATATAGATTTAATATTCATTACATTCCACTTTCTTTTTACATAGCTCAATAAAGAAGTGCATATTCAAGAAGCGCATGTTAAGCAATGCCACTGGACTTTGGTCCCTCTGTCCGTGCATAAGTCCTCTTTCCAGATAACGGTGGTCCTTCTTGTCCTGTAGTTTATGATGTCATCTTGTAGGAAAAAGTATGGAGAACAGGATGCAAAAAACCGCATGTTTCTATGTCTCCCCGTTTTGGAGATATTTGAGGTTGAAACTGCACAATTTCCACTCCCATGACCCTTTGGAAACGCCTAATTTGCATATGTTCGGTTTTTATGCGTTTTTTACCTGTTTAAGGCCTCTTTTACAGTGTGTTACAGTGCTATTCCATGATTACATAGGTTCATTCACTGATGTGTTTATTTAATTATTTATTTATTAATTATGTGTTAATTGATTAATTTAATTAATTTATTTATTTATTGCTTTGTTAAGGCAATGTTGTACAATTGTGGAAGAGATGAATTGACTTTTCCTTCAGTGTATGGGAATAGGTTTAAGATTAGAATGAAATTTGAGTTATGGTTAGGTTTTTAAGGTTTAAGATTAGTGGATTTTAAAGGTTATGTTGAGGAAATTTAACAATGTATATCTCCATTCACCTATTTAGTATGACTTACCTGTCATACTCACCTGTTATGACTAGGGGTGGGGTGGGGGGTTTGGGTTTGTTTAAGGTTAGGTTTTAGGGTTAGGATTTGGGTTCAGGCTAAGTTAAGGTGCGGGTTAGGGCCATGGTTATGTTTAGGGTTAGGTTTAAGTTTAAGTTTAGGTTTTAAGGGGTGGGGTGAAGTTTAGGGTTTGGTTAGGTTTTAGGGTCTAGGGTTAGGGCCCCCAAACAACCAGGGCCCCAAACCAGTCCAGGAACCCCGGACCGGTCCAGAGCCCATGTTAGGCACTGGCCTACCTCATGTCACCAAGCGCAAACCAAACTCCCTCCCACCACCACCCCCACTAACTATTCTGTCCAATGCTCCAGCATCCCAGCGACCACCCCAGCGCATGCCAGTACCCAGCGCACAGAGCCCCCCCCAGAGAGACACAACACCCCCACAACAGGCCCTTAACCCATGGCTCATGAATAAGCCTAGGGGTTTCCCTTCAGCAGGTATCAGCCCGTGCTCCTGAATGAGCGTCGGGTGACCGTCGGTGATTCCGTTTGTTGCTGTGATCCAGAACGCCTTGGCCCGTGCTCGAATGAGCGTCGGTGTGGCGTTGGTGTTGATGCCCTTGAGTAGGTCCCAACCCGTGGCTCCGAATGGCCGTCGGGCGGCCTGGGGCAATGATGATGACACCTTAAGCCGCGAGCCCATCGATAGGCAGGCAGCAGGGACGGTACCCTGAGCGAGGGCAGTGCCCCCCGAGAGGGACAAAACACACCGGGCCCCAACACACACCAGAGCAGCCCCCCAGGGACCGCCAAGACACCAGACATCTGTCTAAGATTTTACATTGAACCTAATTATTTTTAAGGTTTAATTCTGTATAAAGAAGATAATTTGAGCATTCAAATTTTAGGACACATCATCAGTAGTGTACCTCAGAGTCATCAGGTGTTTCGGCCTTTAACCACTATACACCCTCATCCGAGGCGGCCAGCCCAGGTGGATCAGGTCCGGGCTTGTGTCCCATGTTCAATCGAAAACTACTTGTAAGTGGTTATTTTAGTACTTAAGCTGAATAACTTTGTTGTTATTTGTTGTTGTCCTATACCGTAATTACCCATCTATACTATTTTAGTTTGTTGGTTCTATCTTGTACTGCCATGCTATTTGGTTGCTAATGGTACCAGATGAAAAAATAGGCACCCTCCCTGCGTGCTGTCCAAGTGGACCCAGAGAGGGCGCATACTCACTGCGCCTGCCCAGAAGACCCTTTGTTAACACCGCTAGGTTACCCAGGTCAGTCCGGCAGGGCCTGAAGATTGGTCTCATCTTGGGGCCTACTCCGGCTCCTCGCCCCAGAAAGGAGGAGGAGTAGAGTGTGGTCTCCAGGTCTGAGAAGAACCTGAGCCAGCCGCGAACGGATCGCTGCCTCCCAGGAACCCCGAGGAACCGGATTCCATGCCCAAGCCACCTGTTCGTTAACACCGCTAGGTATCCCAGGTAGCTTAGCGCTCGTTAGCGGCCTGCTCTGGCAAAGACCAGAGCTCAGAGACCGGAGGCCAAGGGACCAGGGCCAGCCGCGAACGGATCGCTGCCTCCCAGGCCCCCCAGGACCAGACTCCGTGCCCCAGCCCCTCGTTGCCAAGGGGCTGACTCCAAGACCCGGGAAGGTAGGTACCGTGCATTACGTCACCTCCCAGACAGTCCTGGGCGGAGATCCAAGCCGGCGGATAGCTTTCCTACAAATTCCAGATTCTGGAATTATTTTCGGAAAGATACCAAGCTTCTACCGCTTTGGGCTCTCCTTGGGGTGGAACAGCAATGGCGGACAAGACCCCCCATCCTCAGAGAGAATGAGGAGAATCATCAAGCTTCTACCAGAGCCTCTCCCCCACCTACTTTGTGCCGGTTTTTGGGAGAACCTAATCTTTAGCCCTAGTTTTATAGATGACGGTGCCCATATTAAATGTTGAGTTTATGATGTCTATTTGTAGAGTAGAGCATGGGTAAAAGGAAGCAAAAAACCCCGTATTTCTATGTCTCACCGTTTTTGAGTTATTTAAGGTAAAAGCTTCCTTTTTACTACCCCCATGATCCCTTGGGAGAGAAAATTTGCATATCTCCGCTTTTTGTATGTTTTTAGCCTATTTTAGGGTTCTTTTGGATTGTTAGTGACTAAATGGATGATTAATAAATAGAATCATTCAAAAAATTATTTTTATATTTATTT
>CM067498.1:0-5000 GCA_034552555.1 Semaprochilodus insignis
GGACCTACTCAAGGGCATCAACACCAACGCCACACCGACGCTCATTCGAGCACGGGCCAAGGCGTTCTGGATCACAGCAACAAACGGAATCACCGACGGTCACCCGACGCTCATTCAGGAGCACGGGCTGATACCTGCTGAAGGGAAACCCCTAGGCTTATTCATGAGCCATGGGTTAAGGGCCTGTTGTGGGGGTGTTGTGTCTCTCCGGGGGGGGCTCTGTGCGCTGGGTACTGGCATGCGCTGGGGTGGTCGCTGGGATGCTGGAGCATTGGACAGAATAGTTAGTGGGGGTGGTGGTGGGAGGGAGTTTGGTTTGCGCTTGGTGACATGAGGTAGGCCAGTGCCTAACATGGGCTCTGGACCGGTCCGGGGTTCCTGGACTGGTTTGGGGCCCTGGTTGTTTGGGGGCCCTAACCCTAGACCCTAAAACCCAACCCAGCCAGTGCCATCCGTGATCTCGGGTTGCGGCCGGCTCTCCTCCGTCCCTCCATCTCTTAAAAAACCTAGAACTTGAAGGCTTAAAAACAATCTCATGAACCCTAATTAGCAACACAACCATAAGGACCCCTAGGTACTGATACCTGAACTTAACCCTAACCCCAAATTTAACCCTAAAACCTCTACCCTGAACCTAAACTTAACCCTAAACCTAAACTTAACCCCAACCCTAAACTTAACCATTACTCTTAACCCAACCCTAAACTTAACCATTACCCTTAACCTAACCCTAACCTTAACCGAACCCTAACCCTAACCCTAAACTTAACCATTACTCTTAACCCTAACCCTAAACTTAACCATTATCCTTGACCTAACCCTAAACTTAACCATTACCCTTGACCTAACCCTAAACTTAACCATTACCCTTTACCTAACCCTAAACTTAACCATTACCCTTGACCTAACCCTAAACTTAACCAAAACCCTTAACCCTAACCCTAAACTTAACCAATACCCTAACCCTAACCCTAAACTTAACCAATACCCTTAACCCACCCCTAAACTTAACCAAAACCCTTAACCTAACCCTCAACTTAACCAAAACCCTTAACCTAACCCTAAACTTAACCCTAACCCTTAACCTAACCCTAAACTTAACCAAAACCCTTAACCTATCCCTAAACTTAACCAAAACCCTTAACCTAACCCTAAACTTAACCAAAACCCTTAACCTAACCCTAAACTTAACTAAAACCCTTAACCTAACCCTAAACTTAATTAAAACCCTTAATCTAACCCTAAACTTAACCAAGACCTCAACCTAACCCTAAACCTAACTCTAAAAACCCTTAAATCTAACTCTAATATCCTTAACTCCAGCCTTAAACCAAACCTTAATACAACGTAGGGATAGGTAAATAAATAAATAAATAAATAAACAAATAAACAAGAAATAAACAAATAAATATAAAAATAATTTTTTGAGTGATTCTATTTATTAATCATCCATTTAGTCACTAACAATCCAAAAGAACCCTAAAATAGGCTAAAAACATACAAAAAGCGGAGATATGCAAATTTTCTCTCCCAAGGGATCATGGGGGTAGTAAAAAGGAAGCTTTTACCTTAAATAACTCAAAAACGGTGAGACATAGAAATACGGGGTTTTTTGCTTCCTTTTACCCATGCTCTACTCTACAAATAGACATCATAAACTCAACATTTAATATGGGCACCGTCATCTATAAAACTAGGGCTAAAGATTAGGTTCTCCCAAAAACCGGCACAAAAGTAGGTGGGGGAGAGGCACTGGTAGAAGCTTGATGATTCTCCTCATTCTCTCTGAGGATGGGGGGTCTTGTCCGCCATTGCTGTTCCACCCCAAGGAGAGCCCAAAGCGGTAGAAGCTTGGTATCTTTCCGAAAATAATTCCAGAATCTGGAATTTGTAGGAAAGCTATCCGCCGGCTTGGATCTCCGCCCAGGACTGTCTGGGAGGTGACGTAATGCACGGTACCTACCTTCCCGGGTCTTGGAGTCAGCCCCTTGGCAACGAGGGGCTGGGGCACGGAGTCTGGTCCTGGGGGGCCTGGGAGGCAGCGATCCGTTCGCGGCTGGCCCTGGTCCCTTGGCCTCCGGTCTCTGAGCTCTGGTCTTTGCCAGAGCAGGCCGCTAACGAGCGCTAAGCTACCTGGGATACCTAGCGGTGTTAACGAACAGGTGGCTTGGGCATGGAATCCGGTTCCTCGGGGTTCCTGGGAGGCAGCGATCCGTTCGCGGCTGGCTCAGGTTCTTCTGAGACCTGGAGACCACACTCTACTCCTCCTCCTTTCTGGGGCGAGGAGCCGGAGTAGGCCCCAAGATGAGACCAATCTTCAGGCCCTGCCGGACTGACCTGGGTAACCTAGCGGTGTTAACAAAGGGTCTTCTGGGCAGGCGCAGTGAGTATGCGCCCTCTCTGGGTCCACTTGGACAGCACGCAGGGAGGGTGCCTATTTTTTCATCTGGTACCATTAGCAACCAAATAGCATGGCAGTACAAGATAGAACCAACAAACTAAAATAGTATAGATGGGTAATTATGGTATAGGACAACAACAAATAACAACAAAGTTATTCAGCTCAAGTACTAAAATAACCACTTACAAGTAGCTTTCGATTGAACATGGGACACAAGCCCGGACCTGATCCACCTGGGCTGGCCGCCTCGGATGAGGGTGTATAGTGGTTAAAGGCCGAAACACCTGATGACTCTGAGGTACACTACTGATGATGTGTCCTAAAATTTTAATGCTCAGATTATCTTCTTTATACAGAATTAAACCTTAAAAATAATTAGGTTCAATGTAAAATCTTAAACAGATGTCTGGTGTCTTGGCGGTCCCTGGGGGGCTGCTCTGGTGTGTGTTGGGGCCCGGTGTGTTTTGTCCCTCTCGGGGGGCACTGCCCTCGCTCAGGGTACCGTCCCTGCTGCCTGCCTATCGATGGGCTCGCGGCTTAAGGTGTCATCATCATTGCCCCGGGCCGCCCGACGGCCATTCGGAGCCACGGGTTGGGACCTACTCAAGGGCATCAACACCAACGCCACACCGACGCTCATTCAAGAGCACATGGGCTCTGGACCGGTCCGGGGTTCCTGGACTGGTTTGGGGCCCTGGTCGTTTGGGGGCCCTAACCCTAAACCCTAAAACCTAACCCTAACCCTAACCCTAACCTTAACCAAACCCTAAACTTCACCCCACCCCTTAAACCTAAACTTAAACTTAAACCTAACCCTAAACATAACCATGGCCCTAACCCGCACCTTAACTTAGCCTGAACCCAAATCCTAACCCTAAAACCTAACCTTAAACAAACCCAAACCCCCCACCCCACCCCTAGTCATAACAGGTGAGTATGACAGGTAAGTCATACTAAATAGATGAATGGAGATATGCATTGTTAAATTTCCTCAACATAACCTTTAAAGTCCACTAATCTTAAACCTTAAAAACCTAACCATAACTCAAATTTAATTCTAATCTTAAACCTATTCCCATACACTGAAGGAAAAGTCAATTCATCTCTTCCAAAATTGTACAACATTACCTTAACAAAGCAATAAATAAATAAATAAATTAATTAAATGAATCAATTAACACATAATTAATAAATAAATAATTAAATAAACACATCAGTGAATGAACCTATGTAATCATGGAATAGCACTGTAACACACTGTAAAAGAGGCCTTCAACAGGTAAAAAAAACGCATAAAAACCGAACATATGCAAATTAGGCGTTTCCAAAGGGTCATGGGAGTGGAAATTGTGCAGCTTCAACCTCAAATATCTCCAAAACGGGGAGACATAGAAACATGCGTTTTTTTGCATCCTGTTCTCCATACTTTTTCCTACAAAAGGACATCATAAACTACAGGACAAGCAGGACCACCGTTATCTGGAAAACTAGGACAATGGATAAGGCTCTCCCAAAACCGCCAGTAAAACCAGCACGGGGGGGTCCTTCGGTAGAAGCTTGATGATTCTCCTCGTCCTCTCTGAGGATGGGGGGTCTTGTCCGCCATTGCTGTTCAACCCCAAGGAGAGCCCAAAGCGGTAGAAGCTTGGTATCTTTCCGAAAATAATTCCAGAATCTGGAATTTGTAGGAAAGCTATCTGCCGGCCTGGATCTCCGCCCAGGACTGTCTGGGAGGTGACGTAATGCACGGTACCTACCTTCCCGGGTCTTGGAGTCAGCCACTTGGCAACGAGGGGCTGGGGCACGGAGTCTGGCCCTAAAATAACCACTAACAAGTAGTCTTCGATTAGACATGGGACACAAGCCCGGACCTGATCAACCTGGGCTGGCCACCTCGGATGAGGGTGTATAGTGTTTAAAGACCCTAACCCTAAACCCTAAAACCTAATTTATCTCCTATAAAAGCATACAGTAATATATTAACTAACTTATAAATATAGAAATAAATGAATGAATGAATGAATGAATGAATGAATAAATAAATAATTAAATGGTTCTATGATTTAATCATCCATTCAATCATAGAATAATACTCCAACAATCTAGTTCCTCAGGGTTCCTGGGAGGCAGTGATCTGTTCGCGGCTGGCTCATGTTCCTCTGAGGCCTGGAGACCACACTCTATCCTCCCCCTTTGGGGTGAGGAGCCAGAGTAGTTAACAAAGTGTCATCTGGGCAGACACAGTAAGTACCCACCCTGCCTATTTTTCTGTGTGGGACCAGCACCGCCACACAACAAGGCAATACAACTCAGAACCAATAAAATTCAACAGTTAGAGTAAAATATCCAGTTTCTTTTCTTATTATAATAATAACAATAACAACAATGATAGCAATAATAATAATACCTGGTTCAAATGCCAAAATAACATTCTATAACAATTACCATTAACCAGAAATCTTCATTTGGACATTGGACACAAGCCTGAGCCTAATCACCCTGGGCTGGCCACCTCAGATGAGGGTGTATAACGGTTAAAGGCTGAAACACCTGATGACTCTGAGGTGCACTACTGATGATGTGGGGGGGGGCTGTGCTG
>CM067498.1:7500-19272 GCA_034552555.1 Semaprochilodus insignis
CACCTGACCTCTGTGAATATCAGGCTCAGTTACTGCTGGCCCTTTGTTTTGAAATAAGGCAACAATGATCTTTTTTACATGACATAAACAGAACTAACTCATTCCAAACTGGAGAATTCTTCTCTTATTAATGGGTATTTGTGGCGGTGCAGGAGGAAGTATGTTTGGTCCACTATTTGCATTAGACTGCAGTATGTGTGAGCTCTCTGTTCTCTGTACTGCAAGTTGTGTGGTGTCTTCCTCTCACCACTTCCAGACTCAAGTGCTCTCTTACTCTATATTTAGTAGTTTTTTTCTCTCTGTCAATTGTTTGACATTTGGCTGAGTTTCTTAATTACGAAAATGCAAAAACACGTAATGCATTTAACTTTTCATGCATATGTATTTTGTAAAATTGGGGAACATTGTGTAAAACCTTTGGAAATGTTGGCTGATTACACATTCTGTGTGATTAGCTAAAGCTTCTGGATGTCAGTTCTGGTGATGTTTTCTGCACATTTTAGGCATGAGGTTTAAAAAGGTGCTGTTCTAAAAAATATTTATCATAGAAATAACAGTTTAAATTCTCAGCATCAGGTGACTGTTTCACTACACCATTGTGTTCAGATTTTCCTTCTCAGGTTGAAAATGACAAAAGGAAGCAGCTTGAGGCTCGCAGTACACTAAACACAACTTAACATTTCGTTTTTGATAAATAATTATCTCATTATTAGCATTATTTACACAGCCAACCTACACATCTCAACTACACATTGAAGATGTAAACTGTTTCAGCTCCACCTTTTCTGAACATTTCAGCTGAAAGTATCTAAATGTAAAGAGACAAAGATGTTTTAATCTACATAGGACTACTGAAAGAAAACACTGGAAACCTGAAAACATATAACAAGCTAATAAGAGCATCATAACACTGCCATTTATTTAGATTATCTCTATCAATAGTTTTGACGTATTAGTAAATTTCCAAAATATGTTATATGCTGGATTATATGTAGGCATAGAGGGTTGAAAGGGTTAATTTAAAAATGTATTCCATTACAGATTCTTGATTATTTGATAAAATATGAAATTGTAAATACAATAACAATATTAAAGTAATATATTCTGATTACTTTCCATTACTTTGATTATTATCTCCTTATCAATAATTATTAAAAAGAGGTGATCCTGAAAAGTGATCATCATTTGTGTTTTAACTGCTAAAAGGTTTAATTGAGTTAATTATACTTCATATTGGTGCATCATGTTCAGACTTCACTGATGCTGTTTATTATCTAATTTATCAATGCTCCCTTTTCAGCAGTCCACACAGATAGACATGTCCTATGAGTTTAAAAGACATAAATTCTACATGAAAACTAGATTAGGACTGACTGATTTTAGTACAAATGGTAAATTTACACATATAAACATTTTGCACCATCATAAAACTACTGATCACACATGAGAAAGTGATACAAAATTTATGTTTATAAATTATAAATCTGTTTATGTGTGTGTGTGTGTGTGTGTGTGTGTGTGTTTTTATAAGTTATCTGTATCTCATCGCTGTCCAAAGAAAAACATTTGTTTTTCTGCCTTTATTTACACTGCCTTGTCAATTTGATGATAAATTGACCAACAGAAATCACCCAAAATCACTTGGGAAAAAAATTTGGTTCCATTGACTTACATTAAAACTAAATGAGGTTTTTGCCCTCTCTTGTAAAGTTGCCATTTTGGCGATACTTGTTTTTCTTTGGACACCAATGATCTGATAAACAAGTATCATTTCTGAACAGTAAATATATTCAGGGTCAGTGTAGATAAACTGTCTGTATCTAATAAAGAAGATCGTTACTGAACAATAATTGTAATCAGAGTCAAAGTAGCGCTAAATTCTCAATATTTGCAGTGCAAATAAAAGTATAATGAATTACATGTGTATAATCATACTGTCAGTTTAAAACAATATCATTACTACTATATTATTATTGCTTTTATTATTAATAATAATATTATAATAATTATTGATAAATCTATAGTAAAACATCACAGTATAGTAATTAATGTGCATAATATGTATAATTACAGGCAGGCTGTTTATAGAGCCAGTAAATCAGTAACTCACTGTAGTTTCCCCAGTGCACAGTGTGGATCCTCCAGTACATCATAGAGTAGCTTCACTCCAGACTCTCCTGGATGATTATAGGACAGGTCAAGTTCTCTCACGTGGACCGGGTTTAATTTCAGAGCTGAGGCCAAAGAAGAACAGCCTTCATCTGTAACCATGCAATAAGACAATCTGCAGAAAGAAAAGAAAAAGAGAGACATTTACATACAATAAAAAACAGCTACAGTTCAGTGCAGTTACAGCAAGAACCAAACTGTGCAAATAGATATAACAAGAGACTGATATCAAACAGGATGCAACCAAAACACAAACTAACTCAACAATTATTTAATAATACTAATTGTAGCATAACATTTTCATTATGATTCAAAACAACGAAAATATAATTAGAAAAACAGGTGAGATTTCCTAAGAATCCTGTATCCATAATGCATAAACATGGTGTTGTATGGTGTAAATAATCCCAGACTGGATAATTGCTTTGTATAGAGGAAGTGAGTATACACAACAAATGTTGACATGATTGTGATTTTACTTAAATACAATGTTTAGATGTTCCCGTAATGTCATTAGTACATTACGTCTACATCCGAATATTTGATTTGAAGTTCATTTTCTATCTGTTATTGTTTACTTAATGGCTGCATATTTTCTGCATGCTTTCTACATACCCTTTCATCTTTGCTCCTATACCACACTTTTCTCTTGCTCTTTGCTGTGCCTGAATATATTCTTCATTTTTATTTTTCCATTTTACAATTATTTTTATTTTATGACGGTATGTCAACAGACTGACAACAGGAGTAAAATATAAGGATGTACTTTACAGTTAGTTTTAACTTTGTCTGTAAATACAAGTAACAACCCTAACCCTAACCCTAAATTTAAATCAGGAACATTTAAATAAGGTGACCTGAACATAAGTAAACTGTATGTTTGTGACCTGTTATTTCTTTTCCATGTAATGTGTGAATACAAATATGTAGAAGAGACTTATTTTATCCACATAGATACATAGGGTATCCAGATGATTTCCTCTCCATAGTAATACATTTTTTGTCAGTGAGAAGTACTATATTAATAAAAAAAGGTTTATCCCTATCTGTTTTAAAAACACAGGTTTGGCTCCTAGTAAAGTCTTGGTGACAGTGATATATTCACTTTGATGATCTCTAAAATGGCATCAGAAAACTGCATATCCATCTAGCTCAAGACAAGACCACAGCACATGCAACAAAGGTCTGATCTCTACTTTATATTTAGGAAAACATATTCATCATTAATTACTAGTTTTATAAAACCTTTTACAAGCAAAGTATGTCTGATGAATGAAACTAAACTAGATTAAATTAATGGTGGCTACTAAAGGATGTTTGTGCAATTCCACACCTTTTCTCACATTATCTTCAGTTATGTAATTGGTAGAGGAAACAATTTAATATGACATTGCTAGTGTCTGAATATTGTGTTATTAAATATCTAATACAAAACTTGTAGATTAATTTATAGAACTTCCTCACCTCAGTATCTCCAGTTTACAGTGTGAACTCTTCAGGCCAGCAGAGAGCAGCTCCATTCCTAAATCCTGAAGTTCATTGCAACGGAGGTCCAGCTCTTTCAGCATAGAGTTTACTGATTGTAGAGATGGTGATAATGTTTCACAAGATGTTGATGTGAGATGACAGCCAGCTAATCTGTAAAGACAGAATAAATACAGTACACAGTACATTGTAATCAGTAAAAATAATAAAAATAATGGAATGACATCATTGACAATTTATTACCATTAATCTTTTTTATCGAGAAATAAGTATCCTGGATGTAGAAGTTTTTATTAAAATTCAAAATTGCTTTATTGTTATTGTTAATTAAAAGTGAATTGCATTCTTCATGTTGCTGATAGATTATTAGCGTAAAGTTTGCAGAGTCCTTACTGGCAAGAAAATATAAGGATGCAATTTACAGTTTGTTTTAATTTAGTCTGTAAAGACAGGTTAAATATAGCAGGTGGTACATTTAAATCTGGAAAAATTTAATAAACTTATGAACATATGTTAACTGTATGTTTATAACCTGATATTTCATTTTCATGTAATGTGTGAATACAAAAAATGTAGAAGACTTCTGAAAATCAGTTGTATATCCATGTTTAGTAATTCATAATACACATGTATATATTTATATTTATATAATTGAAATGTATTATTAAATATCTAATACAAAACTTGTAGATTAATTTATAGAACCTCCTCACCTCAGTATCTCCAGTTTACAGTGTGAACTCTTCAGGCCAGCAGAGAGCAGCTCCATTCCTAAATCCTGAAGTTCATTGTAACTGAGGTCCAGCTCTTTCAGGAAAGAGTTTACTGATTGTAGAGATGGTGATAATGTTTCACAAGATGTTAATGTGAGATGACAGCCAGCTAATCTGCAAACACAGAATAAATACAGCACACAGTACACTGTAATCAGTATAAATAAAAAGAATGGAGTGACATTATTGACAATTTGTTACCATTAATCTTTTCTTATATAGAAATAAGTATCCTGGATGTAGATGTTTAAATTGCTTTATTGTTACTGTTAATTACTATTTGTATTTATATAATTGAAATGTATTATTAAATATCTAATACAGAACTTGTAGATCAGTTTACAGAAGCTCCTCACCTCAGGATCTCCAGTTTACACTGTGAACTCTTCAATCCTGCAGAGAGCAGCTCCACTCCTGAATCCTGTAGTTCATTGCAACTGAGGTCCAGCTCTTTCAGGGAGGAGTGTACTGATTGTAGAACTGATGACAGTTTTTCACAGGATGTTGTGGTGAGCTTACAGCCAGCTAGTCTATAATGACAGTGTAAGTACAGTACATTTACATGCAATATTCTCCTCACAAAAATTAGGGATGAATTTGTGAGTCCGACTAAGAAACCAGCAGCTGTTTAGTCAGTTCAGTTTAAAAATATATACTTTGTGTGTGGTAGATTTAAAATAAAAACCATCACAGTAAGAAATAATAAACTAAATAAACTTTGGAAATCAAAATATCTTGGATGTTTGACTACTTTGGAGAGAAGTTAAAGATTGTGTAAATTTGATATTTACAAATCTGTTTCTTCAGTATAACAGATACCAATACATTATATGGTGATGGATGTGCTCTGATCTTGAGGAGTGGGTATAGCTGCACCCAAAAGTGTGCTCTATATTGGTGTAAAGGTATACATCACACAGGACAATGAAACAGGCTAAACTAAAACTGTCCCAAACCAGATTCAATGGATGATCTCTTCCTGATATGCAAGGTAGAGAGAGATTTCATGACAGTTCCTTAAGAATGAATCTGGATTTTTTTTGACCATGGTGAAAAAGCATGTGCAATTCATCTCAAATCCCAGTTTATCTCAAACATCCCCTTCTCTCCCAAAAAAAGTCTAAGGCAAAATTTTAATATTCTGTGGTGTTTGGATGCATGATCACCACAGAAGCATAGGCTTGACTCTTAACTGGTGCTCTGCTGAAAACAATTTAGAAGCTAGAACAAAAGTCAAATGTGACAGAAAGCCCATAGTGTCCTATGGTGGTTTCACATAGGTACTTCACTCCCCATGGAAAGGCCTCAGAGACTCCCAGCTGTAACTGCTGCCAAGTCTGGTGTTGCATCCGATTCCGGTGCCTCTTTAGATTCACATACCCCTTGACAAATCGAGTCATCAGATGCATTCACCAAGCAAAAATCAGCACCAAACAACATAGCAACTACAGAAAACAAAATGTTTATGAAGGGTGTAAATCTTCACATTGATGCCTAATTGACACCTAAAATAATACTTTACGTGAACCTATGTTTATACATGTTTATGGTTAGCACTTTCATTATTGCAGCATTCTCTGTAAAATGATATGATAGGGATCTCATATGTGCTTGTAGAGGCAAACCTGATAAGCAAAATTCAAATTCATTTAGTTGCATGCTCACTGCGCATATAAAGTTGGAGGTGCACAGCTACATGCCTCAACAGTGTGCAGGGTTGGAGGTGCCACAATTGCATCAGTTTGAGCATGCACAGCCTCACTCCAATTTTAATATGCCATGTATAAAGCTTTAAGGTTTTTTTTCCTTAAGCATAGCACTTTTTGACCCTTCCCCTTTCAGTTGTTTCATGGGAACAAAGGAAAATGTATCACATGCAACATCTATAACAACATACAATGTAAATACTTTTTTACCTACAAATGTGGCATTCTGTCTTATCCAAATTTGCCCTCTGGCTTTGTCGTCTGGCTAAAAGGCAAAATATGCCTAAATTGGTAATGTAACATTTGGCATAGAAAGTAGATTTGTGGCTATTGCTCCTGAATTGAATGTCAACCAGCTAGTATCAACTGTATGGGTAATACCACATAAGAGAAGTGTGTTGGGTAAAATCACTAGCATTTAAAAACTCTGTTTACAGTATGCTTCTGTCTTTTAATGTTTGTGTTTTGTGTGTATATATATTCAGTTAAATTATCTGTAGATATTAGTACTCAACCTTAGAAATAATTACTGCACACATACACAAAAAGAAATCCCCAATATGCTTAATGGACTGTCTCCCCCCTCATGTGCCAAGATCGCTAGAAGACCGTGAACACAGAATGGATGACAGTCAAAGACAGCTAAACAATGATATTCACAATTCATATCACATGCCATATGCACTCCTGTAACTTTCACCAGAAGTAAAATTATTAATTTAAGATAAGATTAAAACATTAATCCCAATTTATACAAAAGCAGTGTACTACAATATTTATCAATTTAAATACTCACAAAGCTTTTCTGGATGCTTTGATCACTGGCAGTAGCCTCAGAAGGCATTCCTCTGATCGATCAAATTTCCTCAGGTCAAACTCATCCAGCTCATCATCTGAATTCAGCATCACAAACGCCACTGCTGACCACTGAGCAGGAGAAAGCTTAGGTCCCCTGAGACCATTGGAGCCTGCTCTGTTCAGATATGTTTGGACTTCCTGCACCAGTGAATGATCATTCAGTTCATTCAGACAGTGGAACAGATTGATCATTTTCTCTTGAGAGAGATTCTTCCTGATTTTATCCTTAATGTACTGAACCGTTTCCTCTTTTTTGTGAGAGCTACTTGCTGTCTGTGTCAGTAGTCCTTGTAAGAGAGTCTGATTGGACTCTAGTGAGAGACCCAGGAGAAATCGCAGGAAAAGGTCCAGGTGTCCATTCTCACTCTGTAAGGCCTTGTCCACTGCATACTTGAGGAAGTCAGACAATGTTGACTTTCTGAAGAAACCAGAAAATCCACTTTTGTTGTCAGAGATGAAGGAAATAAGTGCATATAAAGCAGCCATAAACTCCTGAACACTCAGGTGCACAAAGCAGAATACTTTCCCCAGGTGCAACCCAAACTCCTGTCTGAAGATCTGGGTACAAACTCCTGAGTACACTGACACTTCTCTGACATCAATGCCACACTCTGTCAGGTCTTCCTCATAGAAGATCAGATTGCCTTTTTTCAGCTGTTGGAAAGCCAGTTTTCCCAGTGCCAGAATAATCTTTCTAGTCTGCTGAGGACCAGGGTCACATTTTCCATGGTACTTCTGGTCCTTGTGTTTGATCTGAAAGATCAGGAAGTGTGTGAACATTTGAGTCACAGTCTGGGGGATCTCTCCACTCGCTGCTCCACCCAACACTCTCTCTAGAACAGTGGCTGCAATCCAGCAGAAGACTGGGATGTGGCACATGATGTAAAGGCTTCTTGAGGTCTTCATGTGTGAGATGATCCTTTCAGTGAGGTTCTGATCATTGATTCTCTTCCTGATGTACTCTTCTTTCTGAGGGTCACTGAACCCTCGTACCTCTGTTACCTGGTCAACACACTCAGGAGGGATCTGATTGACTGCTGCTGGTTGAGTAGTTATCCAGAGGAGAGCAGAGGGAAGCAGGCTGCCTTTGATGAGGCTTGTCAGCAGCGCATCCACTGAGGCTGACTGTGTTACATCAAATAAGCTCTCATTGTTCTGGAAATCTAGAGGAAGCCGACACTCATCCAGACCATCAAAGATGAACAGGACTTTATAGTGATTATAGTCTTCTGGTTTTAATTCTTTAGTGTCTCTGAAAAACTGATGAAGAAGTTCCATCAAACTGAACCTCTTCTCCTTCATCAGATTCAGCTCTCTAAAAGGAAGTGGAAATATGAAGAGGACGTCCTGATTGGCTTTTCCTTCAGCCCAGTCCAGAATGAACTTCTGTACAGAGACTGTTTTTCCAATTCCAGCAACTCCTTTAGTCAGCACAGTTCTAATGGACTGGTCTTTAAAGAGGTCATTACATTTAATGGGTTTTTCATGTGTTGCTGGTCTCCTTGATATTGTCTCAATCTGTCTGACCTCATGTTCAGTATTGACCTCTCCACTCCCTCCCTCTGTGATGTAGAGCTCTGTGTAGATCTCATTCAGAAGGGTGGAGGTTCCATGCTGTGAGATTCCTTCATTAATTTTCTGAGATTTTTCCTTCAGTGTTGATTTTTGCTTTTTATGACAAGAAGGAGACACTTCTGACAAAAACAGGAGAACAATAACATGTTCAATATCATCATGTAGTTTTAGAGTTTCCATAAACGCACATAACAGTGGCATCACAAAAATCCGTGCACAAAGTAAACTTAATTGTTCTGTGACAAGCATCACAACCCAGTTTCCAAAAAAGTTAGGACACTATGCAAAAGGTAAATAAAACCAAATGCAAGAATGTGAAAATCATTTAAACCCTATGTTTAATTGAAAATAGTTCAAAGGCAACATTGACATAAATATTAAAACAAATAAATTTAGATAAATAAACAATACATTTTGTTGTCTTTTGAAAAATATGTCAGGTTTGAACTTGTTGGTATGAGGCAACAAAAGACTGGAAAAGTTTTGTAATCCTAAAAAAACACCTGGTGAAACATTATTATTTGCCTGACAGGTCAGTAAAATGTTTGGGTATAAAAACAGAGTCCTTTTAGAACCACCATGCAAAAAAGAAACCAGATATAAACTATAAACAAACAGGACAAAGGAGACTCTGAACTGCGGAGCAGCTGGAATACGATATCAAGCAGGAACGGAAACATCACACTTCCAGAGCTCCAGCAATCGTCTCCTCAGTTCCCAAACACTTACAGAGAGCTGTTAATAGAAGAGCCGATTACAGAGCTGAACATCCTCCTGAACTAACTTTTTAATGTGTTACAGTAAATGTGTTGCTGCATCAAATTAAAAATGTGCATTTAATTTTCAAAAAACACAAAAAATTCTCAGTTTCAACTCCTGATTGTTGGTTTTCTGAGTAAGTTTAACTGTTTTCACATCAGTGGATTCTGTTTATATTTACATTTGGCACAGCAATATTGCAAACAGGGTTGTATTAATATCATCATTTAAACTATTTTATTAATTAATTTGTATTAGTAATCACATGACCCTGATGTGTCTTACTGCTCTGTAGCGTGTTAGCGAGGTCAGTCTGATTCATGCTTTTCAGGACAGTCAGTGTGATCTTCAGCGCACCCTCTCTGACACTGCTCTGATCCTCCTCATCCTCCACCTCTCTCTCTAAGCATGCTGGGTAATCCAGACTCAGCAGCTTCACAAACCTCTTCAGCTGATTTTTCACCAGAGAGATGACTTTGTGCTCCAGCTCCTTAAGAATAAAAGAAATAAGGGTCTGTGAGGGGGCACATAGTGCAGGGACCCTATTGTACTCTTCTTCTATTTCTTGACTAGAATGATACGTGGAGCAAAGACTGAAAGGCACAGAACACCAAACATCAGGTGTGAAATGACTCTGATTGGCCAAAGGGGGGGCTACAGCAAAGCAAAACGTTTTTGCTCCTAAACTGAATTTTTTTTTTTTGCTAATTTGCATAATATGTAGCACGCCCTATTGTGATTCAGTTCAAACAAAGTTCAAACAGTTTAAAAATTCTAAAAATATTCTTCAGACCCAGAACCTCAACAATAAGCAAAAACATGATGACTTTTGTAAACAGTATGGCTGCCAAATATTAATTAACTTTTCAGAAAAAATACATAATTATTAACAAAATCTGTAACTGTAAATTTGAGAATTTGATTCAGGACTAGATTCTGAGGTAGCCTATTGGTGCATTTACATTATTAGGAGGTACTGTAAAGCCTAAATGACTGTTTCTTAGCAACCATATGTCTGATCGAGCTGAAATCGAGCCGAAAGTTAACACCTGCACAGTTTTCTTCATACTGACCCGCACTCCCTTTACTCATCCCTCGTTCCCTATTAGCAAGCTGCACAACCATCCCGCGTTTCCTTCAGGAAATGCACTTTTCTAGTTATTATGGTTGCGCATTGCAAAGCAAAAGTTTTCGAAATATCGACTCCGTTCCACCTGCAGTTTGTCCGGTATGATTGCGCGCTTCAGGCTTGTATACAGCTTTTGGATCGGATGCTCCGAATCCGTATAGGACCGGATTTTCTGGGAATTTTTTCCCATAGACAATGACTAGGATGGCAAAATACGTGACTATCTACCCTGCTCAACCTAGAGACACCAAATCGGATACAGTGGCTCGGGGCGCAGTGTTGGATTGACCCTCGTTCGTTTGTCTTTCTTTTCGCATCCCTGTTTCCTCCCATAGAGAATGAATAGGGTTGAAAAAACGCGTGCCTATCTAACCTACTTCCGTTCAACCTACAGACACCAAATCGGATACACTAGCTCGGGGCGCAGCCGCACTCGTTTGTTTCTCTTTTTTTTTTCGCATCCCTTGTTCCTCCCATAGAGTCCCAGTCATTTTCGGCCCAAACCAAATCCGGCTGTTTCCTTTGCCCTAGAGCCACCAAACTTCACATACTCACTAAGGGCAGCTCCCCAAACACTAATCCACAGCCATACTGACCCGCACTCTTCTATCTGTCGTTTATGCACTCACTCACACACACATGCACTCACTCACACACACGCATGCACACACACACACACACACACGCATGCACACACACACACTCACTTAGACACACACTCTCTCTCTCTCTCTCACACACGCACACACACACCTTAAATATGATCTCCATGTTTCTCCTGGTAGTATCTGAGGTCTCCTTCTGGACTCTGTCAGAAAACAGACGATCATCAGTTGAGTATTATAAACAACCTGAACAGCTCAATAAACACTTTCATATATAAAACTTCATTTAGAACATTTTAAATTCTGACCACAGAACCTTCAGGGAGGTTCTCCTCATCAGGAGCTGGTGAGTGGAATGCAGGGCTGTTTGGGGTAGTTCCTGTGTAACTGTGTGACCGGCTAATTAAATGAGTTGAAACTGAAAGTGAACGTGTTAAACTCAGTAGCTGTGACCCTGAGAGTGAGAGTACCTCACTGTAGGAAGAGGACCCTCACACCATTCACCACACCTGTCTGTACCTCAGATCAGCAGGACTGTCCTCCTGTCTGAAGTTAAATAGAGAGTCCACTGACTGGTCACTCTTCATGGACACACAGCTGGGTTCAGGTGAGTCTGGTCTCTTTTTCTGAATCAGACTGAAACAGACCAACAGTGGGAAAATAATCTCACAGGTGAACACAGAAAACAAAACAAGGAAATATTAATATTAGAT